>BJCO01748324.1:0-28749 GCA_018326465.1 Flaveria floridana | reverse complement strand
AATAGTTTCTTCTTGTCTCAAAACCCGTAGACCACTCAAAAATCTCCTGAGGAATGTTGATTACCATATAAGTGTGGGATCCACAAACGCTTGTTGAAATAATAAAATCTAATCACCAATGTGAGTTAAAAGTACGTGTATGGATTTAAGTGGACAACAATACTGATAATCATCATGGCTACAACTCTCGACAGTCAAAATCATCATGTGCTTCTCACAGCTCTAGTATGATTTCCTGTAACTGCTTGTGACTCTGAGAGTAATAAGAATCATTAATTTAAACATATATCAAAGAGTCCCAAATGATTATGATACACCTGTATGATTCCATATGAATCTCTCCTAAGATGATAAAACCAAATTGAAGCTGTTCTACTCAGGGAGAGAAATCGGTTAAAGGATAACTTAATAGTTTTCAACCCACCTCAAACCAAAAAAACACAAAAAATTATGTGTTGTTTTATTTTCAAGTTGTTTTTCTGTTTCAATTATTATCTTTTATGTCGGACCATGTAACAAGGTGAACCCTGTGAATCACACTTTAAAAGGGTCATATCTGAGGTGACTAAAATGTTACAAAGTTAAAAGTATCATATCTGAGATGATCAAAGTTTAAAAGGTAAAAGGGTCACATCTGAGGTGACCAAAAGTTTTTAAATTAAAAGGATCACGTCTGAGGTGATCAAATGGTTTCTTTTTAAAAGGATCATGTCTGAGATGATCGGTGCTCATAGTGTTATATCAATCAAAAGTTAAAACAGAAGGTTTGAAAAAGTATGAAGCCAACTCATGAATATGAATCAATTGAATGATTGGATCATAAGTATGAACCAATCGTACGATTGAATTGTAAGAATAAGTCAATCGTATGATTTGACCATGAGAATGAGCCAGTCAAACGATTGGACCATGAGTATGAGACAATCATGCGATTGGACCACAAGACTGAGCCAGTCGCATGACTGAAGAGAGGCAACTGAGCCAGTCGCATGACTGAAGAGAGGAGTATGGAGTCAGTCGCACGACTAAACCTCAGTCAGACGATTAAGCCATCCGTCTAGGTCTAGTCGCACGACTGAAACCCAAAACAGTATAAATAGAGGCTCATTCAGTCGTAACCTCTACCAGACTTCAAACTTTCAAAAAACCACCTAAGCACCGTTACTCTGCCAAAATTTCCAACTTTTGAGATTACCTTCTGATTCCTGTTCTAACCAATAGTGTATTTTTATACAGGTAATTTATGAAAGATATCGGGACAAACAACTGGTTAAAACGAATTAAAAATGACCCAAATTGTTAAAACAAATAACCGAGACATAAACCCTAAAATAGACAACTTAAATGATCACAATTGTCGATTTAAAGGACCTTAAATGCTATATCGGTTCCCTGCGAACCATATGAACCCGAAAACGACGTCTAATTTCACTTGGTGACAAGATTCAAGTTTATGGTGTCGCACAGGGGTTTATGCGAATGGACAGACTGATGAACTTCAGTTGCACGATTGAGCCAGTCACATGCTTCAATCGCATGATTAAACCAATTGGTGATTCAGTTGCTCGACTGACTCAACCGCTTGACTTTGCACATGACTGAACTCAGTCGCAGGCTTAATCATATGACTGAACCCAGTCGTATGGTTCAATCGCACGATTGAACCAGATTGGTTAAAATCTGTTCTAAGTCAAATTGTTTATCTAATATGAACGAAACTAATGTGTTTGTCCTGTGTGTTGAAGCAATATGGCAGATAGATGGACGATGAGCATGAAGCACAATATATGTGCTCATCTGGACCCCACATCCTGGAACGCCTCTGAGTTTACCGGGATCACAGCCTTTCTACGACTTTCGTGGATCTTTAAGGCCATATCTACTCCATGTATACCATACAGGTCGATCCAGTAGGCGTTCTGGGAGAACGCCATTGTTGACTGATCTACAGAAGCCTACTGCATTAGGAGTTCTATCTTTGGGGAAGATATCCAGATCAGTGAAGAGGATATCAGGCGAGTCTTGGTCTTGGGTGACGATGGTGCACACCCAACCAAGCTGCATCCTCTAATGGTACAGGGATGCTTCCTCAGGATTAAGTACGCCGGTGATATCAACGCCGGCGTGCTGAACAAGAGTAACATGTGCCCACAATTAAAATATTTTGGCACATGTGATCCTCAAGTGCATAGCCTCCAGGAGAGGAGGATTCGATGAGCTGTCGGATTAGATCAAGAACACGTATGTGGCTTTGGTGCTGAACCATCCGTTCAGCTTCTCACGGATGTTCTTTACTTATCTGATCGAGAACATAGAAGCTAAAAGGAAAGAGGGCTTCTGTATGTACCCAAGGTTTAGCTAGATGATGATCGACGAGAAGCTTCCTCACCTTCCCAAGGAGAAGGACGATGTAGTGTTGTTGGAAGTTATGGACGACACCACCTTGGGAAGGATGAAGGTCTACTGGTGGAAGCAGCTGAAGCCCCCGGTTAGGAGGTTGTTCGGCCACCTGGCCAGGGAGGACTACGTGGTGCCAGCTCGTAAAAAGTGGCATCACGATGACACTGATTAAGATGTTGAGCCAATCGTGGCTCCTGTTGATGAGGAGGATGACGATGATGATCATGATGATGGTTAGAGTGGTGGAGACACAAGCCTAAGTCAGCCAAGGGCCACTGAGACTTCCACTACGTCTTCACCACCCCCACACGGTAGTTCCTCCCTTCCCGGTGGATTGGAGCAGGCAGCCATCCATCGGGACTTCCTACCAGACGACGAGGACGATGAGTCCGACAAAGAGCCTCTCACGAGGATAGTCGGTAGTCGTGTGGTGGCTACCAAACGGTGTATGGAGGCAGTTGGAGGACGCCGGGCTGGGGTTGAGGGTACTGACACTGCTGATCCTACCCACAAACCTCCCCAGCCAAGCCCAGGGGGAGCCCAGCGCTCCAAGGGCTCACGATTGAAGAGGATGGCACAGCCACATGGCAAGAAGGCCAAAAGAAGGCGTATAGTGCTGATAACCTCTCCTACCACCACAGCCACTACCTCCACCATCCCTACCACACCTACCACCACCACAACCACTACATCCACCACTCCCATCACCACTACCACCACTACAGCTACCACCATTCCACTCACCTCATCCATTCAACCATAAACCACAACCACCACCACTCCCACATGTACTAAATCCACCATTCCACCCACCATATCACATGCCGGACCTTCCACCTCATCAGTACCACCACTGGGATCTTCTCTACCCAATGTTGGGTTAGAGGAACAGCTTGCCAGCCTCAACCGTCTAGTTCTAAAACTGCTCACAACTGATGATATTCGAGCGAACCAGATGAATCAGTTGATGGCTGTCAATGCTGAGCAGGGCAAGCAGATCGCCCTGCTGACCGAGAAGACTACAACTCAGAGTTAACAGATTACCCATTTAACTAAGAGAGATGCTACCCTTGAGAGAGATTTGTCCAGAGCTCACCGTGCCTTAACCACACAGAACGATCTTCTGATGGCATCGGTGAAGCGAATTGAGGATGTTGAGAAGAAAAACAAGAAGCTACGCCTAAGGCTAAAGGGAACAAAGGGCAAGCCTCTTAAGATTAAAGGTGATGGTGATGATGATGATGATGACAAGTCATCTGATGATGATGATGATGATGAGTCATCTGATGATTATGAGTCTGATGATGATGATGTTGAAGGAGAGAGCAGTGGTAAGGACAAAGAGAGAGGAGATGAGGATGAGCCCAAAGGTGATGCATCCGCATCAGCCTCAGATCTATTAGCTCAGGAACGGAGGTCAAAACGAAGGAAAGAATCAAGACCGTCCACCTTAGGTCCTCAATCTGAAGAGCCAAGTGATAAAGACAAGAGTAATGATTAGTTGTCTTAGCTTTTGATTATCTTTTGTACTTGAATTATGTACTACACTTATGTAATTAATGTTTATCAATGTTTATTAATGTAAATGAATTGATTACTGATGTGTTTGTGTGGTTTTGAATGTTTAAACAAGCAAATGAATCTCAACAGACTGATAAGCACGACGTAGTACCCCTACAGCAAATCAAGACTCAACTAACCATGATTCTTGATTTGTAAGGGATTGTTCGAAGGTCTGTGAGTTATACCCCCAAAGAGGGAGAGATCATTCGAGATCTGACTGACGAGCAGCTGGCCGATATGTTCAGACTCAACCCGGATGAGCTAGTCAAGGATGCTCCCGAGGTTGATGTCATGAGTGATGAAGAGCTGCAGGGCGACAATGTGATTGATATCGAGGATGTCACTGCATAAGAGTATCCACAGTACACTGACCAACAGGGAAATGTTATCCCCGATTTGGGTGAAATATTTGGTAGTGATACGTTTGGAGCTCTTGATGCTAAAGAGAAAGAGAAGGAGAAAGAAGAAGGGAAAGCCCAAGCCTTGGACACTGATGTTGATATCAAGAATGCTGAGTAGGTTGTGTGCCTAGAAAAAATAAGAGCCCAGCGACAACCGCCAAAGTCTAACGCCTACACCAAACTCTACAGAGTTAAGAAGCATCAGAAGGTGTCTGGCAAGATTATTAGTTGGGCTTATTTTGAAGACCTGGATGTGTATGTGGTGAAAAGAGAGAAGGGAATACAGTACTTCAGATACCCGTATGATCTGAAGACTCTCCCTAGTTTTGAGTTAAACAGGCTTGCCTGTTTACTCCTTTTGTACGCCAACCCCAGAAAGCTATCGGGGTGGTTTGAGAAGGCGTTAAAGAGAGAATACCATACCAGGTGGGTCAACTTCAGGCCTCAACAGCCTTAATGGTTCATAAATAAGACCGAAGTTGATCCACATACTGGAAAGCCTAAGGTAGTGCTGAAGTGGAGTCCTACGCGCATAATGTCAAAGATCCCATTACGGGAGATGCCTCAGGACTTCACTCCACACTTCAAATAGTGGTATTACGACTGGTGAACGGGTGAAGCGGTCATAGTTTTGCACAAAGATGCTCAGATTGAGACTATCTGGGTGTTTGACCCTATGTGGCTGACCAACTTGTCCAAAGACGATGTCTACACTCTATACAAGTGGCCACTATTCTATGATGTGCAGGACATTATACAAGCTCTTCAATTCCAACATGTTATACGACTCTGCTTTGCGTTTGACATACACGCGGGGGTCCCTAGAGAAGAGAAGTACAAGAAGTTTCAAGAACATGTGCAGAATGTTAGACAATAGAATAAACTAGGTTCAAGGGGGAGTTTGTTGATGCATATTAATGTACCTAGTTTATGTTCTAAAATGAAAAAGTCTTTCATGTCTTACATATATGTAATCGATGTAATGAATTGAATGAATGATATATGAAGTGCATTGTGATGTTAATTTATGTTTGATTATGTCATGATATCATTATATTGAATGTGTTGCACGTGTATGAACTAACTATATAGGTTTGAGGTTGTTCTACATGGTTCTAAGTCAATAAGAACTTAGAAGTATGTTTAACTTATCCATGTGATAGTTCATGCTAATGGACCATGCTAATGGACCATACGAATGAATATATCATGCTTATGGACCAGTCCCACGACTAAACCAGAAGACTGGATCAGTCGCACGACTAAGACATAAGATTGAGTCAGTTGCACGACTGAAATTTCAGTCGTGCATATAAGTCAATCGCATGATTCAGTTGAACGACTGAACCATGCTAATGGTTCAGTCGTACGAATGAAGACAGAAAACCTATAAATACCACGTAATTCGTGGAAAAACATAACACTTCAAATACCTGCATACCCTAGCCGTCCAAAGCGTACCAAGTTGTCAATCCAAGTTCATAGTTCGTTTCTGATCAATTATCATTCATTCTTAACGTTTGTTTCATCGTTGGATTTATCAGGATATTCGTTCTCACTGATTGGATCACCAATCAAATAGGATTTCGCACTATTTGATTCGGTATCATGCAGAATCCGTTAGTACTCCGTACGAAATCGGTCCTAACACTTAATGATGTAATCACTTATAGAAGCGAGAGCCTCTTCTATATGGAATTCCTAACCGTGTTGAGGAGGGTCTACCTCGGTTGGGGTTGATGATTAGGGATACATATGAGTGATTTAGGAACACTTATCCCTCCTTCAGAAGGGGTGGAGAAGAGAGACTCATGGTACTACTAAATTCCATATCCTCATTATCATAGAATTAAAGGTCAATGATGGGTTGGTTTAAGTCTATAGGCTGATGATGGTAGCTTTCCCCTAAAGGTTGATCATATGAGTTTTGAGACTCAAAGTGAAGGCTGAAGGCTGAGGCAATGAGTGCATCAAGTTGAGCATGAGTAACCTCAGTACTAATTAAAGAAGTAATGGGAGTGGTTTGCTCCTTAGGAGAAGCGGGTGGGTTTGTTTCCACTTCCTCCTATATTGGTGGTTGTATGGGGGCCTTCTCAACTTGAGTAGCTTAAGTAGGGATTCTTTTGGATTTTTTGGTATAGGTGATGGTTATTTGTGGCTATGTGGGTGGTGCAGATATGGAAGGTGTGGGTTCAATATTGCTTGGTGTTGCCAAGTTGTCACCTTAAGCAATGAGCTCTTACATTTTTAGGACCCCAGAGCTGTTTCTACGCCTGAGAACCCAACAATGATGTTTCTTATTGTTTTGAAGAATACGGGCTTCATCTGTCCTATTTTAAAAGTATTACCTTTTCCCCTTAACTGTGAGCCTAGTTCACAATTAAGAATGTGTTGAACATATCTAGGGAACATATAGTACTTTAAGGAGTCTAAGTTAGCAAGTAGGTTTGTATAGACAAAATATGAGTACTTAAACTTGACCCCTTGAACCATCCCATGGACTATGTAGGATAAGTCATCAGGAATATGGTCCCAACTACCATGTTTGTTGGATAGGGAGTGGATTACCACATGGAGGAGGTACTTCCACTGAGAGGAAACCTTACCCTTCTTGAAGGTTCTGATAGAGTAGTCTCCTTCGTAGCCCATCTGATGGAATGAGTTATTGATAGCAGATTTTGGGAAGGACAACTCACCTTCTTTATCATCTAGACTCAGGTGATAGCTGATGGTGGCTGGAGTGATGAAAATTGAGTTCTCCTACATTGTTGCAGACAGTGCCTTCTCACCATCAAAGATAACCTCTTAGAAGGTCCTCTAGAGCTCTAAGAGTAGATCTTCATACAATATAGGGTCTATTTATGAGGGTAGTGAGGTAGTTTGAGTGAGTTAAGAAGCGGGAAATATCTAAGAAACCTGGATCTTTCTCAGATGATAACAGAGCAACTTGATTACGTTGCTTGTGTAGATGCATGGAAAAATCTGGTTGGTTTTGGGGATCAAGGTTGGCCATTTCAAGTAGCTTATACATGAAGAATGCTATGAACAAAGTCAGTTTGTTAGTGAATCTAGAGTTTGAACTTTCGTCAATGAAGAGGAAGGAGAAAGAGGGGGAACCGTTAAAGGTATATTTAAATGGTTGGATTTGAGACATAGTTAATGAAAAAGGATAAACATTAAAATTCAGATGTTGGTCCACCTCTGAAAAATTGCCCAAAAAGGTGAGTTTTTTGAATGTTTAAAAATCTTACGAAGGTAATTTTTTCTTCGGAAATTTTGAGAAAACTTCCGAAGCCAATTTGACTTCGGAAGGTATTCGTTAGCTTGATTAAAATTTGCTTCAGAAGAAAAATATTTAAAGTAATTTGCTTCCACGATATATTTGGTTTCTGAAGGTATTATACTTTAGAAGTTTTATTCAAATGATGAATAAAGCTTCCAAGACTTAATTGCATTTGGAAGAAAATTGTCCTTCAAAACATACATGTACTTAAAAGCATATTTAAGCTTCGGAAGATATATCAAAATTTCTTCCAAAGGTAAATTTCTTAGTAAGTAGTTATTAGTTTTGAAAACATAATTTTCTTTTGAAGTCAACTTACTATCTTCCAAAAGAAAATATATCTTAAATTTTTCAAAATTTTAAGGAATATTATTTTGAAATTTTTTTCCCAAAGTAATCTAGGCATATATAGGTGATGATATAGAGAACTTAATACACATATTTTTGAAAAAGTAATCTTGAATTTAGTTTTAGAATCTACTCAAAGTTAATTATCCCAATAGCTGATACAAGATGCTTAAATCTCTATTCATAAGAGGCTTTTATGAACAGATCTGCATATTGTTCATTTGCTTTAACTTTGACTAGTTTTATCAATCCCTTATCAAAATTATCTCTAATAAAATGATTCCTAATGTTGATATGCTTTGTCTTTGAGTGCTCCACAGGCTTCTCTGTAATAGAGAGGACACTGTTGTTGTCAATATAGATGGAAGTCTCTTTGGAGTTATATCCATAATCCAGTATCTGATTCTGAATCCAATGCACTTAAGCACAGCAGCTTACAGAAGCAATATATTTAGCTTCATCAGTTGATGCAAACATATATGATTATTTCTTGCATTGCCATAAGACTATCCTTTAACTAAGAAATTGACATCCCCCTATTGTAGACTTTGTAGTCATGTTACAGCCACTATAGTCACTATCTGTATGAGCATACAGGTTGAAGTTAGAATTCTTTTGATACCAAAGGCACAGTTTAGGAGCACCTTCTAGATACATGAGAATACTTTTGACAGCAACCAGGTGTGACATCTTGGGTTGGCTTGATATCTTGCATAAATACATGTAACAAACATAATATCAGGCCTCCTGGTTATAAGATACATAAGAGACCCAATCGTAGCCCCGTAGAGATGTTTATCAACATATTCCCCCTCAAGATCAGGTCCTAGGGAGTGGTTTTTAGCTATGGGTGTCTTAGCAACCTTGCTCTTTATCAGATGAAATCTAATAAGTTTGTCTTGCACAGATTTTGACTGGTTTATAAAGATGCCATTGTCAACCTGCTTCACTTGAATTCCTAGAAAGAAATTGAGTTCCCCATGGTACTCATTTTAAATCTACTCTTTATCAGCTTCTCAAAATCCTTGTAGAGTTTTGCATTAGTTGACCCAAAGATGATGTCATCTATATAAACTTAAACCAACATCAAGTAATTTCCTATTCTTTTAATTAAGAGTGTTCTATCAATATTAACCCTCTTGTAGCCATGCTAAACAAGGTACTATGATAGTGTCTCATACCACTTACTTGGATCTTGATGCAGCCCATAGAGAGCTTTGTCAAGCTTGCATACATAATCAGGATGATTTGGGTATACAAAGCCAGATGGTTAATTGATATACACTTTTTCATCAATCACCCCATATAAGATGGCACACTTGACATCAAGTTGGTAGACCTTGAAATCCTTAGATGCAGCAAAAGAAAGGAGTATTCTAAGTGCTTTAAGTTTTGCTATAGGAGCAAAAACATCTATGTAGTCAATCCCTTCTTCATATGTGTACCCTTAAACAACCAGTCTTTGCCTTATTCTTGATGACAAGTACTTTATCATATTTCTTATTCCTAAGAACCCACTTGGTACCTATGGTGGTCTTCCCTTAAGGACATAGGTTCCAAACCTTTTGCCTTTTGAATTGAAGCAGCTCCTCCTGCATAGCTTCAACCCAACTTCCATCCCTTATAGCCTTATCAATCATCTTAGGCTTAATGAGGGACAAGAAACAAGAATGAAGACATAAATTTTTGTCATGGGCTTGTCCTCTTATTATCACCCCTTTCTTAACATCTCTAATGATGTTTTTGGTGGGATGTGACTTGTGGATTCTTAGTTGAGGAATCATAGCAAGTTGATTGGACAGATCTAAATTGGTGAAATTCAGATTTGGTGATTGAGCATCACCCACCACGTCAATCACTTATCAAGAGAAACTTGATCCAATAAGTGTGTGGCATCATTAATTTTGTCTTTGATGGAGTGGTTATCAGTTCAAGAACATCATGACCACTATCACCACCTCCATTTCCTCCAATATTGGAAACCTCTTTATTTGAGTTTTGTGCCTCTGTGCTAGAATTGGTAGGCACCTTAGATGTATTAGCTGAACTTTTTGCCATTGTTGTGCTGACAGGATTTCCAACTACATTGTTTGTTACCACTGGAGCTGACGTAGTTTTCTTTGTCTTCTCAGCTCAAATCTTGGGTCAGAATCACCTAATGATAAGCTAACTGTAGATCCTGAAACATCTTCACAAGATTTGTTAAATAGTTGGTAACTAAATCGAGATCAAACAACCAATCTGAACGAGAACCTTTCACACTAGTTTTAAGATTGTATGCTCTATAAGCCTTAGCTTGGGAAGAGTAAATTCTAAGCAAATTTGGCTATCTGATCTTTGGTATTCAAGACAGTGCAAGGACATCCAAATGATCCGAGGAAACCAATAAAAGGCCTCCTTCTGTGCCACAACTCATAAGGAGCTTACCGTGAGTCTTGACTACTAAAACTCTCTTCTACACATACCAGGCAGTGTTGACTGCCTCTTCCCAGAAGGTGTTGGGCAGTTAAAAGTCAGATAGCATGGTTTTTACAGCTTCAATAAGTGTCCTGTTTCTCCTCTCAGTAACACCATTTTACTGAGGAGTCCTGGGAGCATTGTATTGTCTTGTAATACCTTTCTCATCACAAAATGAATCAAGGATTTGGTTCTCGAAATCAGTTCATTGATCATACCTTATGATTTTGATTTTATAGTCACATTGATTCCTAATTTTCAGAATGAAGCTCTTTAAGATCTCTGGGGTCTCATACTTAGTTCTAAGGAAGAAGACCCAAGTGTACCTTGTGAAGTCAACTGTGATCACTAAAGAATATGAGGTCCTTCCTGGACTCATTACATTGGTGGGGCTAAAGAGATCGATATGTAATAAATGTATTGGAGTAGTGATGGTTTCCTTTGTCTTGTGAGACACTTTGTGTTGCTTCCCTTTCAGACATGCAACACAATAGTCATCACTTGTATACTCTTTCTTTTGCATTCCAGATACCAAATCATTCTTAATTAATTTCTTCATGTTTTTAAAGTTTACATAGCACATTCTTTTATGCAAGAGGAAAGACTAATCACCATTGGCTTTAGATAGAAAGCAAGAAACCTCTCCTAATGGGAATGTTTCCTACAAATCCATCTTGTGCATGTTCCGTTCCCTGTGGGCTTTAACCAGGATATGCTTCTAAGGAATGATCACTTCATGCCTAAAAACAATGCACTCATGCTTAGTAAAGATGTTGGTACACATGTCCCTAGTTCTAGTTCTAGTGAGCTTAAATGTAATTGACTTTCATTTTGTAACACTGATGTAATATTTGATAAATGAAATGAAAAACTCTTCGTTGAATGTGTATTGGTTATTGAATGTTATATCTATTCATATGTTTGATTATTACATGCTTATATGAACATGTTATATAGGTTTACAGTTGTTAGACATAGTTCTGTATCATTAAAGGTTCAGGAATATGTTTAACTAAGTGTCATGATTCAGTCGCATGATTGGACCACGCGAATGGGCCAGTCGCATGACTGAACCAGATGATTGAGCCATACGCACGATTGAGTCATAAGACTGACTCAGTCGTACGAATGAATCAATCGTACGACTCAGTCGCACGACTGAGCCATTCGCTTGGTTCAGTCGTACGAATGAAAACTGAAAACTATAAATACCACTTAATTCATAGAAAAACGTAACACTTTGAGAACTCGTAACCCTAGCCGTCCCAGTTCGTCCAGAGAGTCCCTTCCAACTTCATAGAATTAACATCCTCCCTGATTGGATCGCCAATCATATAGGATTCTGCACTATTTGATCTGGTTTCACGTTGAATCAGTTAGTACTCCGTACGTACACGGTCCTAACAAAATAGCATGTTATGTCTCTGGTCACAAAAGTAGGATACACTCAAGAGATTGTACCCAAGATCCTTAACATAGTTTACCTTTTCAATATTAAGCTTACATTTATGACTCTTCCCCTTCCAATGATGCATGCCACCTGATTCTCGACTAAAAGCAACTGGCCTCCATCAATTCTTTCAAAGTAATGAAGCAATGTGCCATTGCCTGTCATATGCCCTGGAACAGCCACTATCATTGATCCATATATTTCCTTTAGTCTTCAGCTATTCCTTCATAGAAAGAGATTGTTAGATACATTTGAAAACCTAAGCCTTGTTCGTCTTAGGCTTGTCAACGTGAACCGAAGATAATTCAATAGTTATTTATTTTATATTCAAGCTTTGAAGATCATTTGCTATTATTTATGAATAACTTTCAGTCACATGGCCTTCCTTCATCTTCCACACAATCTTTGGAAGACAAAACATGGGCTTTAATAATTCGAAAGTTTTGATAACTTTGGAAGTTTTGGAGACTAGACATTCAGAAGCTTTTGCATTCACTACAACAGACTTTAGTACTTCGGAGGCATTCCTTTTTTCCGAGACCAATTTTTCTTTCGAATGTTGTTTTTCACTTATTTTCTTCTTCACTTTAGAGCTTTTAAAAGGAAGAGATTTTCCTTCTGAAACTATCATCTTCTTCCTCTTCTCAGAAGGTTTATTCTTGGTCACATGGATGGATGGTACCTTTAGGAGAGTACTACCAAACATGATACACTCAGTTGCCATACTTTTGTGAGTCTTCTTTTAAGTAGAAGGGTGAGCTTGATCTCTTTCCACTTCCTTCATCATCTTCATAGATGATGTAATAGACTTTTTAGGGTGAGACTTTCTCTTGAAACTGCATGGTTTAGTCTGTGCAGCAGTGGTGCACATTTGATCAACCTTCTTCTATTGACAAGGATGATTTGGACATAAACTAGGACTCCTGGTACTATAGTCCATGGTTGAGTCTTCAGTCTTCACCATTTCAAATCCAGTAGAGATAAAAACTTGCTTTTCTTGGAGTTGATGGTGGTCTTGATCACTTGGGATTTCTTTGATTATTATTTTGGCTGCCCTAATCAAGTTTTTCCTAGCAGACTTGGTCATCCTTGGTTCTTTGTTCTCTCTAGGAGAATAGTGACCCTTTTTAGGATGATCTTCTTCACTCACTTCAGATCCATCCTTTACTATCTCTTCTTCATCTTCATCCTCTTTTTAGATAGGGTCTTTAAGGGGCAGCTCATC
Organism: Flaveria floridana; assembly: GCA_018326465.1. Classification (NCBI taxonomy): domain Eukaryota; kingdom Viridiplantae; phylum Streptophyta; class Magnoliopsida; order Asterales; family Asteraceae; genus Flaveria; species Flaveria floridana. The sequence continues at coordinate 15,622 of BJCO01748324.1, read as the reverse complement.
TTGACAAGTTCCACACCTTAGAGATCTCATAGAGAGTAATGTGTGTGGATGAGCTATCTCACTTGAACCTAATCCCTACCTATCCTAATAAAAAATATTTGCATGCATGGATGAAGATATGCTGTTCTTGAAGGTTTCCTCTTACGAACACACTTTTCTTCCTTGGCTTTGCTGATCATAAGCTCAGCTTGGCATTAAGTTAACTTGGTAATGAGATCTTTGTCTTGGTCCATTGATGATCGACAATAGTGCTAATGATAAAAAATGACAATCAAATCCCATTGAAACACAATCCAGACAATAATCTATGAAAGAGTTTTAAGATAAAACCATTTTAAACAAAGAACAATCAATCAACAAGGCTCAATGATCAGAAACATATGATTCCAGCCAACAAACACAATGAGAATAGTAATGCAAAAATGTATTTTCCAATTAGGGTTGTTCAAAACTTTTACAACCGATTATAAAGATTGATATATATAGAAAAGCTAGTTTCGCTGACAGTTTCACTGAGTAGCGAAACTGTCCTTACCAATATCATAGATTCACCCGGTTGCGAAACATAGTTTCGCCAGGTGACTTAGGTCAGCTGACTACCAGCGAAACTATAGTTTCGCTGGGTCAGTGAAACTTCTACAAAAACTAAAACTAAATACTATTTACATATAATAGACAAACTAACATTAAACCTGTTACAAATAAAGCAAAATAAACTAACTAACTAAGGTGAGTCCAACCTATACTTGATCTTCAATACTCCCCCTAGATTGGACCTCACCGGCTTAATCTTGATTCTCCTTTTCAGCTCCAGCCTGGACTCCCCCTTGATCTTCATCTTCTTTAGCTTTCTATTCTGCTTCATGATCAACTCCAGCCTCTTCTATCAAATCATCCTCAGCATGTGCACTTGCTTGTATTAATTGCTTAGCTAAATCCTGTATGTCCATTCTTGTCTCGTCAGCTTGGATCACTTTCTATGTAATCTCCCTGACCTTAGCTCTCACCCCTCTAGATTTGTTTACGACTCTCATAAAGAGACTGGCTTTAGTCCTGGTCTCAGCTTCGGCTCCTGCTTTAATATGATTTTCACACAAAATCCTCAGATCTTCATCTCCAAACAGGGTTACCTCCATCGGATCAAACAATCTGATCTCCTGATCACCCTTAAGCCTTATCACAGCTTCCCCAGTATTGTTGTCATAGAACCACTTGAAAAAGTCTTTTAGCATTGGGGGAAGTGGATTGGCCACACGTATTTTATTTATAGTCTTTGCAGGCTTTAGTTTTGACACAATATTTCCTTTGCCTGTGGCCCAATCCAAGTCCTTCTTGGACCTCCTTCTCTCGGGCTTCATGTAGCCAAAAGCTTCAAAATTATCATTCAGCCCTTTCTTAATCTCCTTCTCCAACATCATTGCCCTTTCACTGGCATCAGCATCTATCAGCGGGATCTCAGCTAACCTCCTCAAATCCTATCTAGGCAAGGTCTTAAATGCCTTCCTCTTGTTTAGATAATAGATCTTTCCACCCCTCCTCTTAGTCAGAAACAGTTTAAGCTCAGCACTGTATTTGCAGTTAATGATCTTATTCTTAGCAACCTTCTTACTGGCCTCTTGTATGTTTTAAAACAGAGGGATTATCTCCTCCGGTTCCCTCTCCTTTTGGAACCAGTCCTGCTGATCAAGCTCAATGACATCACCTTCAGTCGACCCTCATTGAGCTACATATGTTATGGGCCTCTCATCCACCTCAGGCTCTTAGCTGTAGTCAATGAGTTGCTCATTATCTTCTTCTTCTTCTTCATCAATTAGCCTTATTTCAAGCTCCTTCCCTTTATCTTTTTCATTTAAGTTCACACGAACTTCCTCTCTAGTCAGATCTTTTTCGACATCAAATCTCAAGTTAAATTCAACCTCAAAGATTTTAACTCCACCAACATCCACCTCTTTCTCAAAACCACTTCCTCTAGCACCTGTATCAACATTACCAGCCCTTTCACCTACTACATCAGCACCAGCTTCACTAGAGTTAACATCAAAAATTGGATCTTCAACTCCACTCATGCCCTCTCCTGCCCTTGATGATCCTGAAACATTTAGAAACTCATATTTAGAGGCATCAGTAAGATCTTTCAATTCAGCTTCAGATCTCTGATTTGGCAGGCCGACTGCCGCTTTTAACTCATTCAGCTCTTTTAATATAGTTTTGATCAATTCCTGCTGGTCTACCACCATCTTCTTCAAACCCTCAATCATTACGTCCTTCTCCTTTTCCCGAAATCTCTTGATTCACCATCTTGGTTTTTATCATGCTTAGTTCATTTGCCAAGGATGCATTGACATTCCTGATCATATCTTGATCAAGATCAGAATGGGTATCTTTCCTACCTGCTTGTTCTGTGAATGCCTGTTGTTTGTGTTTTGTTCTTCTTTCAGACACATTAGCAGGTTCACTTTCCTCAGTCCACTTCTTCCTTCTCCTTTCTTTTTGAGCTCTCACCTCTTCAGCTGTCTCATTCACATCATTTTCAAAATCATATTCCTTATCTTTCGCATACCGTTTCCTCTTCTTTATAGATTCTTCTAGTCTCATTCTACTTTCCTCAACGTTCTTGTTCTCAGACTTAATCACCCTTCTGATGTAGTTCCACCTCTCAGGTGGATACATATTCTCCCACAAGTAAGTGATCTTTCCAATGAAGTCATGTCTGATTGCAGAACAATCAGCAAAAATCCTTGTGTTCATTTGTCCCAATCTTTTGATTTCTCCATGTCTTGGCACATTTAGGATTAGATCATTAATCAGCATTTGGATAAATCTTGGGTATAGCAACCACTTATCTTTCTCCAGGGCCATGACATTTTCAGTCATGCAGTCGAAGATAAGTTTTGGAATATTGGCCTTTTGACCTCTGCAAAAAATAATCATAGCCCTGGCCCAATGAATGTTTAGCCCGTCTGACCCTCCCTTTCTGTGATCTAGACACATTATGAAGTGTGGGCTATATATCTCCATTCTTTAGATAGAAGAGATTTCTTAATTTCCTTCTTAGAGCGAAATAGAGGCCCTTCATATCCAATAATTCTAAAAGCCTCTAGAACGTGGCTATCAGAAATCACCACCTCAGACCCACAGTCATCCTCAAGATGAAGTACTCTAGCAATAATATCAGCAGTAATGAATATGTCATGGGCCTGAATCCTTGCAACTATCTGGGGTGGCACCGTTCTAACATCGTGCTCAGCTGATCTCTAAAAATCTCGCAGGTGAAGGTCATATATGGTAGACATATGTGAGATAGCGTAGAAAATGGGAGATTGCCTCAACCATCTAATACAGTCTCTGAATCCCATAGCTTTTGGATTCCCATCATCAAGCAGAGCTACGATGTTGACATGTCGTCAAACTTTAAGTTTGCCATGTCAACTGAAAAGAAAACACACAAAGATTAGTGAAAATGATATACCCACAGAAAGACAGAAACAAAAATAATAAAAACTAAGATTTTGGCTAGTTTCGCTGGCAGCGAAATTGCAGTTTTGCTCGGCGAAACAGTTAGTTTCGTTGTTAAGAAACCATAGATTCGCTGATAAGCAAGCATAGATTCGCTGAGTCTTAGGCATTAAGATATAATCATCAGTTGTAAATTAGTTTCGCTGATAACTTATTTGCTAAGTTCGCCTAGGAGAAACTATATTTCGCTACTAGTTTCGCTCACTTTTAAACTCAGGAATTCTTACCAGGCAAATCTATAGTTCGCTGATAGTTTCCTAGCAAAACTGTCACTTGTACTTGGGCCGCACAACTTTACAGTTTTGCTCAAAACTATTAACTTTCGATCAGTTTTGCTGAAGGATCTCGCAGTTTCGCTGGACGAAACTGCGACTCTCTAACTTCAGCGAAACAAAAATCAGGGTATTAAACTTGATAAATTAAGCTGATTAAGGCTAAGACCGAGGTCGCTCTACAAACCTAATCATATAGCACATGTTTATTTCATCTAACGATCACAATGTATGAATTTCGCTCAAGGAGCTGAGAGAAACTAGGTTTTGGTTTAAATACGCACTTATGATATTCTGATCTCGAACAGTGCAATATATACCACTTAGTTTCGCTGCTGGCGAAATTATAGTTTCGCTACTGGCGAAACTATAGTTTCGCTCGTGTATTTGAGTTGCTCTTAGTTGAGCGTGACTGCTGGCGAAAGTATAGTTTCGCTTGATGAAACTATAGTTTCGCCCATAGTTTTGCCTTTTTTATGTTTATACAAACACTTGTTAAAATTCATTTCCTCACCCCACAATTCAACTTAAAAGTCAAACAAATAACCTAAATGATTATAATATGAACAATTAAAATAAAATAAAAAAATGAAATACAATATCAAAAAGGATATAGTTTGCTTTCTTTCCATGAAGTTTTTCTGAGAATCAAGTCTTGGCGAGATTGCTGATATGTTTGTCCTCTTAAACCCATGCCTTATTCTTTTCAAATGAGCGACTTGCAACTAATTTTATCATGTTTTAGTTTCAATTAGAGAAGCTCAAGTGACTTGGTTCCCACAGACATCCGGCAAAGAACTTATCTTGTCATCAAGGTTTATTAAGTGTAATCATTGATTTTGCTTGAGTAGTTCATAATTGACACGGATGCATGCATATGATAGCATGATCTTTTGATGAGACCCAATAATAGAAAGACCCTAAGATGATATCTCCAGGTCTATACTTACGTATAAAAGAGGAGATGTGCATCAAATCCAAAAGATGAGAGCTTTAGGTCAATGCTTCCGCATAGTAGAGAAGACCATCTTAGAATGTTGATGAGAGCTTCAGGTTAATGCTTTCGCATAGCAGAGAAGATCTATCACTCCAGGTCAATGCTCACGCATAGCAGAGTATACATAATATACAATTAGGGCTAAGAGATGTTAGATCCAATACAGACTTAGAACAGACATAAGACAGAAATCAAGCACTCTCAACCAAGTTTTGACGAGACTTGTATCTTTGTGCAAGCCAAAATGTCACGAGAATAATCCTTATCACCGAGTTCTTGATCTTTAGTTTAGCTGCACGATCATTGTTTACTTCAATTTCAGACTGAGTCTACCATGCATATCTCATCACAATACGTTGACCTCTTTTTAACTTCTTTTTCTAGGGGTTCCTGAGAGAACAAAAATTTGAAAAAACACTTTAAAAGTATGTTCTCCCCCTAAATTTCTATTTACCCTCACGACGAGAGAATTTTATTTTGTTTTCCATATAGATAAAAACAAAGATAAAATAAAATTAAGGAAAACAATAAAATAAGAAGGAATATGGGATATTAGAAATTAACTAACAAGTGTAAACGAAGGAAAAATTATTTACCAAAGTAGGACATTTTATTAAGAAAAAGAGATTTTCAGAACGATATTAAACCCAACATAGAGATTAGTTCATAAAAACGAGGTTTGTCAAATGTTTTAGCGAAAAGATCTTCTATTTGATTTTTAGTATCATTTGGAATAATATCAATAAACCCTTTTTCCTGAGCATCTCGGATTGCATGAACCCTTGTTTCGATGTGCTTGGTTAGAGTGTGATGAATTGGATTTTTGGCAATTCTAATGGCAGCTTCATTATCACAGAAGAGTGGTGTATGAAGAAAACTGATGCCATAATTCATCATCTGATGTTGGATCCAAATCACTTGAAAACAATAGCTTGAGGAAACAACATATTCAGCTTCACCTGTAGATAAAGATACAGTTGTCTGCTTTTTGCTTTGCCATGAAACAAGACAATCTCCAAGATACTGGCATCCACCGGTGACCGATTTCATGTTCATCTTGCAACCTCTGTGATCACTTTTAGAATAGGCATGCAAATTAAAGTTTCCTTCTTTAGGATACCGAAGACCTAAATAGGAGGACCCTTTGAGATACCGAAAGATACGTTTAACAACCTTTTCATAAGATTCCTTTGTATTTGCTTGATAACGGGCGTAGTAGCACACGACGAAGGTAATGTCTGGATGACTCGCAGTGAGATACATGAGAGACCCAATCATAGAACGATAACGATGAGCATCGATGGGTTTCCTATTATCATCCGGAGTCAAGCAAGTTTGAGCAGTGAATGGGGTAAGTTTAGGAGAAGCATCATCCATCTTGAATTTCTTGAGAATCTCTAGAACATACTCTTTTTGATGAATCAGCATGCCATCAGGATTTTGTTCAACCTGCAATGCCAAGAAAAAGCAAAGCTCCCCCATCATACTCATTTCAAAGTGATCCTTCATCACTTCTTCAAACTCTCTACACAATTTCTCATTGGTTGACCCAAAAATGATGTCATCAACGTACACTTGTACGATCAGCATTTTACCATCAATTTCTTTCTTAAATAGTGTCATATCTATGGTGCCACGAGAAAAACCTTTACTGAGCAGATATTGTGTCAAGGTTTCATACTAGATACGAGGTGCTTGATGTAATCCATATAAGGATTTATCAAGCTTGTACACCTTATCTGGGAAATTTGGATCCTCAAAACCTGGAGGCGGACAAACATATATCTCCTCATCAATGTTTCCATATAGAAATGCCCACTTCACATCCATTTGAAAAACCTTAAAGTTTTTGTGAGCTGCGTGAGCAAGAAAGATTCTGATAGCTTCAATGCGAGCAACCAAAGCAAACACTTCAGTGTAATCGATTCCTTCCTCTTGAGAAAATCCCTAAACAACCAGCCTAGATTTGTTCCTGATAATGACTCCTTGATCATCTGGTTTGTTCTGGAAGACCCATTTAGTTCCAGTGGGAAACTTATTTGGAAGAAGATTGACTAGTTGCCAAACCTTGAGTTTTCTGAATTACTGAAGCTCCATTTGCATAGATTCGACCCAACTAGGGTCCTAAAGTGTTACTGTGACATTCTTTGGCACAACTTGAGATAAGAAACATGCATAGAGACATTCATTTATCAATCAAGATTGACTTCATGTCCTCACACCATCAGTAATGGAAGCAATGATGTAGTCATGTGGGTGGTCTTTTAGGGTTTTGAAATTGGGGTTAAGGGTTAATGAGTTGGATTGAGTTGAAGAGTTAGTTTGGGATGGTTGGGAAGGGGAAGATGGTAGTGATTATAGGTGAGGTGACTCTGAAATTAGTTGTAGCGAAGGTATGAATGGGATATCAAATGGAGATGGAGGGTCATTTGGTGGTTGTGGATGAGGTTCGGGTTGTGTGGGTGATTGTGGTTATGGTTATGGTTCAGGTGGAGGAATGGTTTGCACACTGGGTTGAGGAATAACATCATCATCAAAGATTAGAAGATTGAATGATTTGAAGATAGTGTTAGAGTCATAAAACCATTCTGGGTTCGACCCCATGTTTGGTGAGTTTGACTCTTGCCAATCAACGTAGAAGGATTCCTGCACAATGCGTGTTCTTTTATTGTACACACAATACGTCTTTGGTGAGGAGGAATAGCCAACAAAGAAACATTTGTCAGAAACAGCACCAAACTTTGACGTCTATGCTTGCATATTCAATAAGGTACACGAGCAACCAAATAGACGAAAGAAGTTAATCAAGGGTTTTCGTTTATGATGTAGCTCATATGGAGTCTTCATCTTGTGTTTTACAATAAGTACCCTGTTCAGTACATAAGAAGCACAATTGACTGCTTCAGCCCAGAAGATAATTAGAAGCTTTGACTCAATCAGCATAGTTCTTGCTACTTCGATAAGTGTACGATTCTTTCTTTTAGCGACACCATTGTGTTCAGGTGTCCTTGCAGCACTAAGTTGTCTGAGAATGCCCTTGCTTGCGCAAAATGAGTCAAAGATGAGGTTTCTGAATTCGGTTCCATTATGATTATTGTGACTTCTGATGGCCATAACCATCCGATTGATGATGGTTTTAATTGACAGGATCAGCTGCTGCAACTCCTCTACGGTGTCACTTTTATTTGCAAGAAATCTCACCCACGAATATCGAGAAAAATCATCTGTTACAACCAAAAAATAAGATCTCTTAGCGATAGATTTGACACTAATAGGACCAAATAAATCGGTATGTAACAATTCAAGGGGATGTGAAATTGTATTTTCAAGCTTAAGCTTGTGTGGCTTTTGGTGTTGTTATCCTTTAGCACAAGCCATACACTTTTCTACCACTAAAAAATCTTGGACTGGTAGCCCCCTGACAAGATTGTTTTTAACCAACTTATTTATTATTTTAAAATTAACATGTCCTAAACGCCTATGCCATAAAAAAATTCGGATGATGAAGCCTTTGACAGAAGACATGTCACAGTCGAGGTAGATTCTGTTGATCCAATATCCAGCATATATGTATCATTCCTCCTTGGAGCTCGCATGATTATTAAATCCTCTGGAACAGTGAACTCGGGTTTCAGAAACAAGCATTAATTTGTCATAAACACTACTGGAATGTCTTTATCACATATCTGCGATACACTCAATAGGTTTAATACCAGTTCTAGAACGTAGTTCACTTTCTCCAGAGTCAGTGAACCATTTAAGACATCGCCTTGACCGATCATCTTGCCACCTTTCTTGTCTCCCGCAAATGCGACATAATCTCCATTTATCATCCTATAGTTGGTGAGAAGATCCTTCAACTCGGTCATATGCCTGGAACATCCGCTATCAACATGCCATAAGCTATTGACAGCTTTTCGTGAATGATCCTGGCATTAAAACACAATGATTGTTTGGTTTTGGAAATAGGAACCCAAGTTTTGACTAACTTGGGTATGGAATCAAAAGAATTTTTACAAATGAAATTATTTACAAAGTTATTTAATCTACTTCCCAAAGAACGATTGTGTACATACTTATCAACATGTTTAGGACAATTTTTAATCATGTGATCATCCTTCCCACATTTAAAGCAATGGGATTTCAAGTCTTTCTTTTTACAATGAGAAACAGGATTGTGATTAACTGCCGTATCTTCCTCATAATAAGTTGTATGTGAATCAGAATTGTTGCATGTATCATATGACTCTATTACATTTTCTTTTGAGACTTTAATTTTAGTAGATTCTGATTCATTTTCATTAATGATTTTAATTTCTGAGGAAGATGTTTCTGTTTATTTTGGTTTTGAAATCCGAATTTGGGTAAAAGACGAGATAGGATGAGAGAGGAACTTTTCAAAAGAGTTTGAGTCTGTAAGTCTTACTGAAGCTTCATTTGAACATTCATATTTTTCATTAACACAAGCATTGATAACATTTGGAAATGAGCTAGAAATAACTGATGATGAATGAGATGGACTAGAACTAGAACTACAAAAGCCACTATCTAAACAGACTGGGATGCAAAACTACTTAAACTAGTGTCTTTCAAAGACGTTTTGGAATCACAAAAGCTATGACTAGAGCTGCCCAAACCACTACTGCTACTGTAAGCATAATCCTCTCGAATATCCTTATAATGCACTCCTTCTAGACCTGCATGCAAACTGTTAGTATCATTCTGAATCAAATCATTTGTTCATGAGGTATAGGCATAGGTGAATTGTAATAAGTACTTGGAGGAGGATAAACATGAGTGGTTACATCAAATCCAGCCTTGTTTTTAGTCTAGCCCCCTTTGATTCTTGCAAAGATCTTCATGTTTCATCCCAGATATTGTCCATTTTTCAAGTTTGGTTTTTAATTTGCTTGTTTCAAACTCAGCAAGAGCTATACAGCACGAGCTACACGCTCAGTTAATGACTCAATTTCAACATTTCTTTCCAAAAGATTTCTATTTAATTGTTCATTTTCTTTTAAAGCCTCATTTAATTTGATAAAATATTTAGACTCATTTATTTTAAGTTCCTTATTTACTTGTTTTAGCTGTTTTTCATATTCTACTAATAACCTATTGGCTTTATAAGCACCAAACAATCTAATTTTACATGGAGAAGAACATATATCCGGAATTACCTCATAAGGAAGACCCATGACCACTTTCTCAGCGGCTAGAGCCTTTTCACACTGACAAACTTGCTTGTTCTTCTTCCTTTCTTCCTCCTCCTTCTTCACAGCTTCCATGCTACCTCTCTGATCTTCACCTGCTTCCTCTTTTAACCCTTCCTCTGCCTCCAGCATAACATCCGTCTTCTCAAACTGCTCCAGCTTTTCACATTCTTCAGCTTTTTCAACCTTCTGTTCTTTAACTTTCTCAAACTCCTTTTCTTCATCCTTACCTTGTTCCCTGACACTACCATCATAAGTTTCTGCCATAACCTCATCCAGGAATTCACTGAAAGGATCAAACTCGTCTACTGACTCTTCCTCTATCCTTACCACCTCAGCTACTAACTCTTTGTTGATCTCTTCTTATGTTTCTGTAATCTCCGCACTCTAGTCAAAAATTTGGAGATCAGGGCTGTTTCTTTCTTTTGCTTGGCTTCTTCCTTTTCACTGGTAGTTTCGCTGGGTCAGTGAAACTTCTACAAAAACTAAAACTAAATACTATTTACATACAATAGACAAACTAACATTAAACCTATTACAAATAAAGCAAAATAAACAAACTAACTAAGGTGAGTCCAACCTATACTTGATCTTCACTTTGATTTGAGTCCTGTATTTTGTGTATGCATGCTTAAGTGTTGAAATTGTTTTTTCAAAATATTCTATTTACAGTTTATAATCATTTTTAGCTTTTTTGAAATCAAGTTTTAAGATGTTCAAGGACTTAAGGTCAGATCTCACTTTTACGTTATATGACCTATACATATTTACTTTAGCAATGCTTTATGGAGTACCAAGATGTTCTAATACCTCATATTCTTCATGGTTAGCCGTCAATGCTTGGTTGGGAGAAACAACTTTTACCTAAAAGCTCTAGTCAAAGCCTCCTTCTTCAATAGCAATAGCAACAAGTTGTTTTGGTTGGTTTGGCTTTATAGTTCTCGGAGCAGGATTAGTGTAGTTAGGCCTAATTGTGCTTGGCCTCCATTAGTCCTTGGTGCCTTGCACTCCCTAGCAAATTGTCCTATTTTGTTACAGTTTTAACACTTCAGTTTGGTATTATCTAGTCCAAATTTTGCATTGGATATGTTTTTGGGAAACTTTCTTCCGGTTCTCTTGTACAACTTCTTGGCTCTAGAGTGAGAAGAGCCATTTGCTGGACTATCTCCATATACTCCAGGTCATCTAGATGGATACAATCCAAGTCTCAAGAGTGAACAGAAAGTTGTCATAACTTTCATCTGTGGACATAAAGGACTGAGAAAAGCTTGTGTCTTGGAATGAGCTTACTTGGATGTATCTCTCCCTTGATGTCTCTAGAAAGGTGATGAAAGGACCCTTTTGTGAGTTATCAGGGTAGCATATAAGATGATGTTGTGGTTCTCTACTATCCCTTTCAACCACATGGGGGGATAAACTTTGTTGATAGCTGGAAGAGCTGTTTGATGGGTTCTACATGTTCATCTCCATCTAGTAGCGACAAGTATACCATACAGCTCTGTGAGAGTATGGGTGGAGAGGTTTTCAGTTCTCTTAATGGCCGCACAATAGTGAGTCCATTGTTAGGTAGAGAGAACATGAACTTCCTTACAATGTCCCTATTCTAAAGTTTTACTCCAACATCCATGAGAGTATCTACAACCTCAACATACCTAAAGTATTGTTGAGTCATAGTTCACCTGACTTTCAAGCAAAGTTCTCAAACTGCTGCTTCATGATGTCTTTCTTCTTTTCTTCGGCTTCTCTCATACATAAGTTTTAGTGCATCCCAAAGCTGCTTAGTAGTTTTACTCTTCTTAAAGCATTTCTATATAGAGTTTTGAAGAGCGATCTAGAGAGCGGTCATGGCTTTATGATCTACATCAATTTTCTTCCAATCTTCCTCAAGATAGTCACCCATTTCCATTGGAATCATCCCACCTCCAGTAGTGGCTTAAGAGGTGCTTTGGATGTGAGGTCCTTCAACAACAGATTTCCACATCTTGCTATCTTAAAACATGATGAAACCTTTCATACGTTGACACCAAGTGTCAAAGTCATCAGGAGTGATCAGTGGAGACTTTTTCATGGTACCGATTTCCATATCAGCCTTTGAGAGAACTACCATTTGAGCTGGTAAGTGTTTCGTGAAACTAGAGAGATCTAACATAGTGAGATCTTACAATCAAAAGCCTGAAAAGCTCTAATACCAATTGCAGGACCGATGAAGGAGGTCAATGCAATAGTTTTATAGTTGTTAGGAAAGTTATAAGACTTTGCAAATCAAATAGGGAACCGGTTTATGATGAAACAAAAAACATAAGTAAAGAACAGAACAAGAACAAGAACAAGATAATACGAATTTGAAGAATGATGTATATTGCTCTCAAGTTCTTACAAGTTTTATAAAGCTTACATATCAAATCACAAGTACTTAAGATATTATATACTACATCATACAACCAACCATACTTTGAAGGCCAATTGGAAACACTAATCTTGATAACAAGATCAATGTATAGTCAAAAGGCAGATTGCCTTTTGACTAGTGACTATGACATGCCATAGCTCACATCCTTATCTAATACGAAAAGAATAAAAGTACAAAAGTAGAAAATTATAGACACAAGACCTTAACCTACAGTTTGACAAAAGTATGGACTTTTTACCAACTCATCTAAGTTGGTGAGTGTTTAGAGGTGGCATTGAAAATTAGTTAGCTTTTATCAAAAGATGATTAAGGAAAAGCACGTCTTCTCTGTCTTTGAAAGAAATCAGCCTATGGCTTTGGAAGACTTTGTATTTTAAGCTTCGGAAGACTTCATCTTTGGCTTTGAAAGATTTGGTGTTTTGGCTTCAGAAGATTTGATACTTAGCATATTGTATTGAGTTGTATCAAATCTTCCAAACTAACTTCCTTTTACTTCATATATGCATGCTGAGAGTTCTTTGGTTGTATCAGCCTTTAAGTGTAATCCTTATAGTTACCAAATCAATCTTAATCAGTTTATTCATGTTCTTAAAGTTTACAGAAGGGTAGGTTTTTTATAGAAGGGGAGGTTTTATGCCAAAGGAAAGACTCATCATTATTTGCTTTGAATTGAAAGAAAAATTTTCTCTAGAAGGGGAGGTTTCTTTCAAATCCGTATTGTACATGTTACTTTTCCTGGGGGCTCTAAGCAAGATATGCTCTTGAGGTGTTAGGATCGTATACGGACGGAGTACTAACTGATTCTATGTGAAACCAGATCAAATAGTGCGGAATCCTATTTGATTGACGATCCAATCAGGGAGAACGTTAATCCGATCAAACTAACGATAAGAAAATGTTAAGAATAGATTAGAATCGATCAGAAACGTTCTATGAAGTTGGAAGGGATTCTCTGGACGAACAGGAATGGCTAGGGTTGATAATACTTGAAGTGTTTTTTTTCACGAATTAAGTGGTATTTATAGGTTACAGATTTCATTCGTACGACTGAGCCATGCGTATGGCTCAGTCGTGCCACTGAGTTGTATGATTGATTCATTCGTACGACTAAGTCAGTCTTATGACTCAATCGTGCGATTGACTCAATCACCTAGTTCAGTCGTGTGATGGGCCCATTCGCATGGTCAAGTCGTGCGACTGAATCATGATACTTAGTTAAACATATTCCTGAACATTTAATGATACAGAGCTATGTCTAACAACCGTAAACCTATATAACATGTTCATATAAGCGTGTAACAATAAATCATATTAATAGATATAACATTCAATAAACAATGAAATTCACAGAAGAGTTATTCATTACATATATTCAAACATTACATAAGTGTTACAAAATGAAACTCTATTACATTTGAGCTCACTAGAACTAGAACTAGGGACATGTGTACCAACAAACTCCCCCTTGGACCTAGTTCTATCTAATCTTTGACTTCCCTTTTAAACTCTTCAAATCTATTAGCCCGTTCTTCTTTAGAAACACCAGCATGGATATTAAGTGCGAAGCATAAACGTATGACATGTTGGAATTGTAGTGCTTGCACTATATCCTGTGTATCAAAAAATAACAGCCACTTGTACAAGACGTAGACATCTGAAGTAGGCAAGTTGGTTAGCCACATAGTGTCAAATACCCTTATCGTCTCTACCTTCCCTTCCCTATCCAAAACAATGACGGCCTCACCAGTGCGCCAGTCATAATACCACCATTTGAAATGGGGTGCAAAATCTTGTGGCATCTCCCTTAATAGAATACGAGACATGGTACGCGGAGGGTGTCATTTAAGAACTATCTTTGGTCTTCCAGTGATAGGGTTCACCTCAGATCGTCTGATGTACCTCGTAGCTTGCTGAGGTTTGAAGTTCAGCCATCTTGTAAGATACTCATGTTTCAACGCAGCCTTAAACCAGCCTGACATTTTCTTCATGTCAGTATACAGCAGCTTCAATCTTGCCAGCTGGTTGAGCTCAAAACCAGGGAGAGTCTTTAGATCACGTGGGAATCTAAAGTACTCGATTCCCTTCTCCCTCTTAACAGCGTAAACGTTGAGATCCTCAAAATAAGCCCACGATATAATCTTCCCTCACACCTTCTGATGCTTATTGACTTTGTAGATCTTGGTGTAGGTACTTTGCTTAGCTCTAGCACGCTGGGCTCGGATCTCCGAGAAGCAAGCCGCCTATTCAGCCTTTCTGATATCTACCTCAGCATCCAAGGCTGGGGCTTGGCTTCTAGATACTTCTGCTTCCTTTTCCTTCTGGCTCAGCTTCTCCAATGTATCGCTGCCGAGAGTATTACCCAGATTGGGAAACACATTTCCCTGTCGGTCAGTATACTCAGGATAATGCTGAGTTGTGACGTCTTCTATCTCAATCTCGTTGATATCGTTTAGCTCCTCGACACTATCCACATTGAAGGTAGGAGCATCCTTCACTATCTCGTCAGGATTCAGATGGAACATTTCAGCAAGTTGCTCGTCAGTGAGGTCGTGAATTATTTCTCCTACTTCAGGAGTATAACTCACGGACCTCCTGACGATCCCTTGCAGATCAAGTATCATATTCAGTTGAGACTTGATCTGCTGTAAGGGAGCAACATCATACACATCTTGCTAAAATGCTGGATCTGTTTGATTTAAACATGTAACAAAACAATAGTTAGTATGTAATCAAGATAATCAAACACTGAATAATAAGTATATACATTAATTTCATAACATTAAATAATTATTTCAAGTACAAAAGTTGAACAAAGTAAAACGTCTAATCTTTACTTTTGCCTTGAATCCTCTCTGCGTCTTCAGCTGAGGGTGAGGTAGGCGGGGCAGACGATGATGCTCCCTGGTCTTGTTTCCTCTTTGTCCTTTGCTCTTGACTAGGAATAGAGGCAGATGCAGCTGCATCCCCTCCATCGTTATCATCATCATCCCTCCTACATCCCGCTTCCCCGTCACCCTCCTCCTCATCATCATCACTTTCATCCTCTTCATCATCATTATCGTCATCATCATCACCATCATCTCCATATCCCTCTTTGATCTTAAGAGGATCCTCCTTTGATCCCTTAAGCCTCAGCATGATGGTCTTGTTGGTAGTCTCCAACTCCTCTATCCTTTTGGCTGATTGGACATGTTGCTCCTGGAGTTGGGACATCTCT
>BJCO01748312.1:0-11592 GCA_018326465.1 Flaveria floridana | reverse complement strand
GGGCTGTGAGTTATACTCCTGAAGAAGGAGAAATAATTCATGACCTAACTGACAAGCAACTTGCTGAGATGTTTCGGCTTAATCCAGATGAGATCGTGAAGGATGCTCCAACGTTTGATGATGATAGTGATGAAGAGCTTAACGATGTTGAGGAGATAGAGATTGAAGACATCACCGATCAGCACTACCCTGAATACGCTGACCGAGAGGCAAATGTGTTTTCTGATCTGGTTAACACTCTCAGCAATAATGTTTTGGGGAAGCTGAGTGATAAAGAAAAAGAAGCAGAAGCATCAACTAGCCAAGCCCAAGCCTCAGACGCTGATGTCGATATCCGAAAGGCTGAATGGGCGGCTTGCTTTGCTGAGATCCGAGCCCAGCACGCTACAGCTAAGCAAAGTACCTACACCAAGCTCTACAAAGTCAAGAAGAATATGAAGGTGTCAGGGAAGATTATTGCATGGGATCATTTTGAGGATCTTGGAGTTTATGCTGTAAAGAGGGAGAGGAGAATCGAGTACTTCAGATTCCCTCATGATCTGAACACTCTCCCCGGGTTCGAGCTCAACCAGCTGGCACGCCTGACGTTGCTCTACGCTGACCCAAAGAAAATGTCAGCTGGTTTGAGGCTGCACTGAAAAGGGAATACCGGACGAGATGGGTAAACTTCAAACCCCAACAGGCTATGAGGTACCTCCGAAGGTCTAAGGTGAGTCCCATCACTGGTCAACCAAAGATAGTCCTGAAGTGGCGCCCTTCGTGCACGATGTCCAGAATTCCTTTAAGGGAGATGCCACAGGACTTTACCCCACACTTTAAGTGGTGGTACTATGACTGGCACTCTGGAGAGGCCGTCATTGGTTTGGACAGGAAAGGAACGGTGGACACAATAAGGGTGTTTGAACCAATGTGGCTTATCAACTTGTCAGCTTTAGATGTCTATACTCTGTACAAGTGGCCACTATTTTTTGATACCCAGGATATAGTGCAAGCACTACAGTTTCAGCATCTCATACGTCTATGCTTCGCACTCAATATCCATGCTGGGGTTTCGAAAGAGGAACAGGCTAAGAGATTCGAAGAGTTTACAAAGGAAGTCAAAGATTAGATAGAACTAGGTCCAATGGGGAGTTTGTTGGTACACATGTCCCTAGTTCTAGTTCTAGTGAGCTTAAATGCAATTGACTTTCATTTTGTTACACATATGTAATGTTTGATCAATGTAATGAAAACTCTTTGATTGATTGTGTATTGGTTGCTTAACGTTTTATATATTTATATCATTGTATGTTACACGCTTATACGAACATGTTATATAGGTATATAGTTGTTAGACATAGTTATGAATTGTTAAAGGTTCAAGAATGTGTTTAACTTAGTCTCATGATTCAGTCGCACGACTGGACCATACGAATGGTCCAATCGCACGACTAAACCAGGTGATTGAGTGAATCGCACGATTGAGTCATAAGACTAACTCAATCGTACGAATGAACCAATCGCATGTCTCAGTCGCACGACTGAGCCATACGCGTGGCTCAGTCGTACAAATGAAAGCTGTAACCTATAAATACCACTTAATTCGTGGAAAAAGGGAACACTTCGAGAATTCACAACCCTAGCCGTCCAAGTTCGTCCAGATCGTCCCTTCCAAGTTCATAGATCGTTTCTGATCATTCCTAGTCTATTCTTAACGTATTCTAATCGTTAGGTTTGATCGGATTAACGGTTTCCCTGATTGGATCGCCAATCAAATAGAATTCCATGCTATTTGATTTGGTTACACGTTGAATCAGTTAGTACTACATACGTACATGATCCTAACAACTCAAGAGATTGTATCCAAGCTCTTTGAAAAAGTTTAGCTTCTCAATGCTGAGCTTACAATTTATGATCTGCCCCGTTGAGTAATGTAACCACCTAATTTACCTCCAAAAGCAACTGACCCTCCATCAATTTTCTCAAAGTTCTGAAGCAAAGAGCCATTGCCTGTCATGTCCCTTGAACAACCACTATCAATGATCTATACATTTCTAGTTATTGATCCTATCAATGATCCATACAAAATGACTTGGTCTTCAGCTGTTCTTGCGCATGAAAAAGAGATGGTTATTTACATTTGGAAACCCAAGCCTTGCTTGTCTTCAGCTCATCAAGATGAAGTAAAGATAGTTCAATAGTTATTGATCCTATATGCAACCTTTGAGGATCCTTGGTTGTTGTTAATGAAGACTTCAGTCACATGGCATTCCTTCATCTTCCATACCATCTTCGGAAGATTAGACTTGACCTTCAAAACTTTGGAAATTTTAATGACTTCAGAAGTTTTGGAAACTGATACTTCGGAAGCTTTTGCATCCACTGCAGCAGACTTCAGTGCTTAGGAAGCATTCCATTCTCCCGAGACCAAACATGCTTCCAAAGACAGTTTTCCACCTATCTTCTTCTTGTTCAACTTGTAGCTTCCGAAGGAAAGTGATTTTCCTTCCGAAGCTATTTTCTTCATTCTCTCAGAAGTCTTAGGGGCTGTTTGATTGAATCTGAACCATTAAGTGCTTAATCAGTAAGAGGTCTGAATGATTAAGAGACTCTGAATGATTAAATGATTAACCAATCAGGTGCTGTTTGGTTGAATCCCTGAATACCTGTGCAAAATGACTATTTTACCCCTCTAAAATATATTATGCTAAATGAAATGTATCTGTTTGGTTATATATATAAATAACTACACTAAAGGATAAATAACTATAAAAAATACAAAACATCATAGAAATTATTCCAAATACAACATACAAAAATCCAAATACAAATCCTTCGGTAACTTGTTAAGGAAAACTTAGCCTTTTCATTTACATCATATACACACCACAAATTTGAAACTTACACATTCACAGGTAATCCAATGAAATGAAATTTGACCAACATTCAACAAGAATGATCAAATTTGTACAAATTTGATGTTTTTAATGACACCCAGGTGCAAAAGTTTTCAAATTTCATTCAGTTTGCAGATGGGTAATCCTCAAAATGACAAAAGGCATAATCAATGAATTCAATCTACTTATAACGAAAACCCCCAATTCAAATACCAAACTTCTCGTTATAGTTAATCACTATTAGGGTGATTAAAATCGTTTTCCCCTAATTCATGAAATTGAACCTACCCATATTAGAATTCTTCCGTAAAATAGACAAACTTGGAGTTAAAAGTCTCTGAATCTTATTTGAATAATATGTGTTAGGTCTAGATTGATTGTATAGGTTTAGAAGATTATTCAACTCTTGTAATGAACGCATGTAAATCTTTATCTTTTTGTATGCAATATATATATATATATGTTAACCCAAATAATTATTTGTGTTGATTATATGTGTGATTGCAGGAAAACATCATCCTTAGTCAATTTTGAAAATTGACTAAGTACAAGAACTATATACAGATGAACAAGTTTGTACTTCCGTTGATGATCTGCGGAACATAACAAAGAAAAAGTCAAGGAATATGCATCTGTGGATCTCCTGCGGAAGCATTGTAACATCCACGGAAGAAAAAGTCTGCTCGTGAGATCAAGTTAGTGCTTCTTCTGCGGAAGAAGAAAGCTTGCTCCTGCGGATGAAGTTCAATATGAAGATTAAAGAACCAACTCCTACGAAAGGCTAACTCCTACGGAGGAACAAAGTACTTGCATGCACTTCAATCATCAAGGAAGCCATATGAAGGCTAACATCTACGGAAGACTGCACTTCAGTCAGAAATGAATAAATCAAGTCACGTCAAGAATTTTATTTAAGTAACTTTCTTACCATAATAAGAAAGTTACCTATACCCATGTAAAATTGAATCCCTCTGCCTATAAATAGAAGGCATAGGTGCACTCTTTTATATACACAAAAACAATACTACAATTCTGATTACACCAGAATAGCAAGCAAAATAGCAAGAACAACAAGAACATCACATAGCAATTACCATATCGTCAAAAACCAAAACCATTTATAAATGATTCAGTAAATGGAAATCGTTTGAAGCAAACTAGTTTATCGTATTACTTTAACTTTTTTTTCCATTTCTCTTATCTGTTCTTTGTCGATTTACATTACAATTACAATTTCTTAAACAATTAATTAAACAATGAGCTGTGATAATTCCGCGATCATTATTTGTTCAATCTAAACTGATAATTTCCTGTTTCGATCCTTGGATTCACAGGTAACCTTCCACTGATGAAGTCAAAACAACCAACCATCAAGTATAACCGAAAGAGAAAGTATTTGGGAGGAATATGATATGAAGTAATTATGGTTGAAGATTCTCCAAAGAAAACAAAAGCCATGTCTCCTGAGCACACTCCATCAGCAGATCTATCTACTCTCAAACTAATTCAACACAATGAAAAAGAGAGTGATGCTGAGTGGGAGGAATTAACCAAGGTTGAGTCTCCCAAGGCTGCCGAAGAAGAAAGGTCTAATGACTTGCTTACTACTGAAGACATATTCTAAGAAAGAGCCCAATCCTCCATGTACATGGATCTGATCAACAATGGTTTCCCACATGATATGGTGGAAAGGATGAATATGAATGAGATGAAGCAAGTATTGAAAGAGTTTGATGCAACAAGGTTTGTGTTATCTATGTGTAACTATGAAACCTTCCCAAAATATCATTCAATCTAGAAGATAAAGCATGAAGTGGGTCATTATGACACCAAAAAGCTCACCAAGTATAACATGATATGTTGGTCGTAAAGCCATAATTATGAGTCTCATGAATTGAAGGGAAGAACTGTGACTGAGCTTAGAAACATGATGCATTATGTGATGAAGGTTGAATTGGAAACTGGTGTTAGATTCAGAACTAGGGCATATAATCCTTCATCTGAACAACAAACAAAACCATCCCCTGTTGTGCCAATAGTAGTTGAAAGTAAAGATATGCACAAAGGGAAAGAAAAACTTATCAAGGAGCCAAGTGATGTAATTCCCACCAAAATTTGACCTTTGGGAACAACTGTAAGGGAGATAACTGAGCAAAAATCAACTCTGATTCAATTGTATGATCATCTGACAACTCCAAGATTAGTAGAAGAGAACAAAATCATAGCTTGGAAGTTTAAACCAGATAGGGATTATGTAGCAATCAAAAGAGCATCTAGGATGATTCAATATTTTCCATGGATGGAGACACTCATTACACTCCCAGATGCAGACATCTCTAATCTACAAAACATCCCAATCACTAATTACCCAATCAATCCAAGAGAGAGAGATTTTTCTATTATCATTGCAAAATTAAGAAACAAATTTAAAGGAGATGTTATGAAGGAAGCAAAAAGAGATGATGCATAACATAAAAAGAGAAAACAAAAACAGAAGAGTTCTCAATCTAGCTCCTCTCAACTTGTTGATGATGAATTTTTTAGAAGAATTGGATATGCAGACAAGAGTGTAGCATCTATCAAGATCATTGAAGGAAATCAATACACATATCCCATTACTGGATGGGGATATGTTGAAAGCATAAAAGAATTGGTGTTGAAAAGAAATGATCCAAATAAGAAAGCTTCAAGTATCAGAGTGTTTGATCCCATGGAATAAAGCTTCTTCATCCAAGTTACACCTCATACTTGCATGATAAGTACTTCCCAAAATTGAATGATAAAAATGCTCAAGGTGACATATGTTTATATGAGCACATTATACAAGTGATAGACAAGCTTCATACTAAAGCTTACAAAAGAAGAAAATTTGAGTCTGGTCAACTCATGGGAACTGAAATCCCTACTATCACTGATCTTCGAATTTCTAAGCAAGATGACTTGGAAGTAGTCTTAAACAAAAAAGTAGCTGCAACATTGAATACTGAAGAAGATGTCCTTGGTCTTAATTTCGAGACTTTGAAGAATATGAGCTGAATGAAGATCAAGTATATGTCTAAAGATCAGAAGGGATGCTCTTGGATACTTTAACAAAATGATTTTGGAAAGAGTTTAGGAGTTGAAAACATTGAACAACTGATTACAAGTTTCTAAACCTAAGGAGGAGTATTGTTAGGTATAGATTGATTGTATAAGTTTAAAAGATTATTCAACTATTGTAATGAACTCATGTAAATCTTTATCTTTTTGTATGCAAGATATATATATGTCAAACCAAATAATTATTTGTGTTGATTATATGTGTGATTACAGGAAAACATCATACTTAGTCAATTTTGAAAATTGACTAAGTACAAGACCTATATACGGATGAAAAAGTTTGTACTTCCGTAGATGTTCCACGGAACAAAACAAAGAAAAAGTCAAGGAATATGCATCCGTGGATCTCCTGCGGAACCATTGTAACATCTACGGAAGAACAAGTCCGCTCGTGAGATCAAGTTACTACTGCTCTTATGGAAGAAGAAAGCATGCTCCTGCGGATGAAGTTCAATATGAAGATCAAAGAACCAACTCCTACGGAAGGCTAACTCCTACGGAAGAACAAAGTACTTGCATGAACTTCAATCATCAAAGAAGCCATATAAAGTCAACAAGTCAAACTCTATGATGTGATGTCATCAAGTCAACATCTACAGAAGACTGCACTTCAGTCAGAAATGAATAAATCAAGTCACGTCAAGAAATTATTTGAGTAACTTTCTTACCACAATAAGAAAGTTACCTTTACCCATGTAAAAGTGAATCGCTATGGGTGTACTCTTTTATATACACAAAAACAATACAACAATTCTGATTACACCAGAATAGCAAGCAAAATAGCAAAAACAACAAGAACATCACCTAGCAATTACCATATCATCAAAAACCAAAACCAATTGTAACCAATACAGTATTAATGGAAATCGTTTGAAGCAAACTAGTTTATCGTATTACTTTAACTTGTTTTCCATTTCTCTTATCTGTTCTTCATCGATTTACATTACAATTACAATTTCCTAAACAATTAATTAAACAATGAGTTGTGATAATTCCATGATCATTATTTGTTCAATCTAACTGATAATTTCCTGTTTCTATCCTTGGATTCACAATACGTGTGTGAACGATGGCTAAGGGGTGGCAACGGTTTAGGATTGAGGTGGTTAGGGGGTTGAACGGCTGAAGGGTTGTGACAATGAGGGGCCGGTGGTGGAGGGTTGCGACGGTGAAGGGGTACGATGGCGGGAGGCTGCTCCTGTGAGGTTGGGCGGCGGCGAGAAGGTGACGGTGAAGGCTGGTGGCTGTGACAGGAGGAAGGGAGGGAGGGAGATGGGCTTCAATGGTTTTCTTTTATGAAGGGTAGATTTGTCTTATTTCCTATTCAGCATTGTATATGAGCTGAACGATTCAGCACTGAATGGGACCATTCAGCACTGAATATGACCATTCATAGGCTATTTTTTAAACAAACATATACATATCTGAATGGTTCAGAGGTAGCCTCTTAATGGAACCATTAATAGGCTACCAAACAGCCCCTTATTCTTGTTCATATGGATGGTACTCTTAGGATTGTAGATGCAATCCTTAGCAAAATGAGTTATATCACCACACATGATGCATTCAACATGCATACTTCTGGGGGTCTTCTTCTAAGGAGAAAATTAAGCTTGATCTCTTTCCAGTTCCTTCTTTAGCTTCTTAGATGGTGTAACAGGCTTCTGAGGGTGAAGCTTGCTCTTTGAGCTGGATGGTTTAGGCTGTATAGTAGTGGTGTACATTTGTTCAACCTTTTTCTTTTGACTAGGATGGCTTGAACTTGAACTAGGACTCCTGGTACTAGAGTCATTAGTTAAGTCTTTAGTCTTTACCACCTCAAACTTAGCACAGATAAAGATGTGTATTTACTTGGGATTGAAAGTGGGCTTAATCTCTAGGACTTTTTTGATTTTCTTTTAAAAGCCCTGATCAAATTCTTTCTATCTAACTTCCGCAACCTTGATTCCTTCTTCTCTCCAGAACTATAGTGACCCTTCTTAGGATGATCCTCCTCACTTGCTTCTACTTCATCATTTACTATCTACTCTTCATCATCCTCTTCTTGGATATGATCAATTAGAGGCAGCTCATCTTTACTAGTTCTACACCTTGGAGATCTTACAGATAATAATGTGGATGGAGGAGCTATATTACTTAATCCCAGTCCCAACATGTTTTGATAACAAATCTTTGCATGAAGGATGAAGATATGATGTTCTTGAAGGTTTCCTCTTCAAGAACACATTAATCTACCCTAGCTTCGCTAATCACAAGCTCAGCCTTGCATTTAGTTGACTTGGTAATGAGATCTTTGATTTGAGTACTGTAATTTATGTACTCATGCCTAAGAGTAGAAATTGTTTTCTCTAAATATTCTATTTTAAGTTTATAGTCATTTTCTGCTCTTTGAAATCAGGTCTTAAATATGCAAAGACTCTAGGTCAGATCTCACTTCCATGTTATAGGACCTATACATGTTTACTTTAGCAATGCATTCAGGAGCACAAAGATGTTCTAATACATTGGTTTCATCATGGTCAGTCATCAGTGCTTGATTTGGAGAGACATCATCTACCTAAAATCTCTAATCAAAGCCTCCCTCTTCAACAACAACAACAACTCGTTGCTTTGGTTGGCTTGGCTTCTTAGTTCTAGGAGCTACATCAGTGTAGTTGAGCCTGGATTGTGTTTGCCCACCATTAGTCCTTGGTGCCTTACACTCCCTAGAAAAGTGTCCTATTTGGTTACAGTTGTAACACTTCACTTTGTTTTTATCCAGTCCTAACTTTCCACTGGTTACATTGCTTAGGAACTTTCTTCGGGTTCTCTTTTAGAACTTCTTGGCTCTATTAGTGAGCAGAGCCATCTGCTGGACTATCTCCATCTACTCCAGGTCACCTGGATGGATGCAGTCCAAGTCTTCAAGAGTGAAGAGAAAGTTGCCACAACTTTCATCTGAAGACACAAAGGCTTGAGATGAGCTTCGCTCTTGGAATGGGCTATCGTGAGCGTAGCTCTCCCTTGGTGTCTCCAGAAAGGTGATGAAAGCGCCCTTTGTGAGTTTTTAGGGTAGCAGATGAGATGATGCTGTGGTTCCCTGCTATCCCTTTCAACCACATGAAGGACTGAACTCTGTTGATTGCTGGAAGAGCTGCTGGATGGATTTTGCATGTCATCTCCATCTGGTAACTGCTCATGATACCATACAACTCTATGAGAGTAAGGGTGGAGAGGTTTTCAGTTCTCTTAATGGCCACACAGTAGTGTGTCCATTATCTGGGAAGAGAGAACATGAACTTCCTTACAATGTCCCTATTCTCAAGTTTAACTCTAACATCCATCAGAGTATCTACAATTTCAACATACCTGAAGTATTATTGAGTCATAGTTTCAGCTTTTTTGAAGGTGAAGTTCTCAAATTTCTACTTCACGAGATCTTTCTTGTTTTCCTTGGCTTTATCAGACCCCTCATACATCACCTTCAATGCATCCCATAGTTCTTTAGCACTCTTGCACTTTTTGAAACCCCTGTAGATAGAATTTGGTATAGGGCATGGCCTTCTGATCTATATCAATCTTCTTCCAATCATCCTCAAAATAGTCAGCCACATCCTTTGGTATCATCCCACTACCAGCGATTGCTGATGTAGTGCTTGGGATGTGAGGTACTGAGACTACACATCTCCACATCATACTGTCTTGTGACTTGATGAAGCCTTCCATCCTCATACACCAAGTATTAAAGTAGAGAATTAGTCATGGTGCCGATTTCCATGCCAGCCTTATTAGAGCTGTCATTTGAGCAGGTAAGTGTTTTGTGAAATTGAAGAGATTAAAGATGGTGAGATCTTACAATCAATAGCCTAAAATGATTGAATACTAATTGAAGGACCAATGAAGGTTGGATGCAATAGTTTTACAAGGTGGAGAGTATAACACTTAACAGATCAAATATGGAACCAGACAAGTGAAACTAAGAACAAAAGTAAAGAACACACTAGAATAAGGAGATTGGTTTTCAATGATGATGTATATTTGCAGGACCGGTTGAAGGGGTTAGCACTTACAACACAACAACACAATGAGGAGAGTGTATTAGAACACTTAATAGATCAAATGGGGAACCGGTTATGATGATGCTAAGAACACAAAAGTAAACTCAGAAAGAAAGAACAAGATAACAACACAAGTGGTTGGTTTTCAAGGATGTTGTATATTGCTTCTCAAATTCAAAGTTACAAGTATTCAACATACGTACATTACAAGACTTTGAGATACTATATACTACAACCTACAGACGGCCATACTTTGAAGGCCAGCTGGATACATAGACTAGACAACACAATCCGTGTAGAGTCAAAAGGCAGATTGCCTTTTGGCTAGTGACTATGACATGCCATAGCTCACATCCTAATGTATTACAAAAAGGATAAAAGTACATAATGTAGAAAGGTTTGACCCAAGACCTCAATTTACAGTTTTCCTAAAGAATGGACCTTTTCACCAACTCATATAAGTTGGTGACCAACCAGAGTGGGCAGCGGCAAAGTGGTTCAACTTTTCAAAAAAAGTACATCAGATAAAAGCATGTGTGATAAAAGTCTTCGGAAGAATCTGTCTTGGTTTCTTGACTTCAGAAGACTTTGTCTTGAAGCTAAGGAAGACTTCATTTCTGGCTTCAGAAGATATTGGTCTTGGCTCTGGAAGATTTTACACTTGGAATGTTTCTAAAGTGGTGTAAAATTTCCTTACCAATACTACTTCATGTTCTGTGCAGCATGTAGGATGACTTGATCATTACATGAAACTACTGAAAGAAGACTATCATAACTACTGAAGAATACCTCTTCAGCTGTTGTGATAACAACTGAAAGAGGATCATCACAACTACTGAAAACTGTCTTCAGACTTTATCTTCAGACTTTGTCTTCAGTTGATATCTTTAGCTGATGTCTTCAGCTGTTGTCTTCAGCTGTTGGCTTTAGCCATTGTCTTCAGCTGTTGTCTTTAGCTGTTGACCTCAGTTGTTGTCTACAGCTGTTACCTTCAGCTGTTGACTTCAGTTGTTGTCTTCAGCTGTTACCTTCAGCTGTTGTCTTTAGCTGTTGACTTCAGTTGTTGTCTTCTTCAGTTGTTATGATCAGTAGATAGTTACAAGAGTGTTTTGGCTGCATCAGACTTCTAGAAATCCTTAGAAACTCCCCCTAGGCTGATGCTACCAAAACACTTGAAGATATTCAGCAGTTCATAGTCCTTAACATGATCATGACCATTCCTTTCTTCATTAGAGGGTCAGGATCACTCAGACTTGTGAAGTATCTTCTCATGTCAAACAGATCATGCAGAGGTAAATTAAAGAGGTCTTCCCAAGAGTAGACATTTACTTCACCTTGATCTCTGACTACATGCCATCTCTCTGGATTAGTTGAGTAAGTCCAGGATAAGATGGGTCTTCCTGATGCAAGAGGAGCCATTTGAATTGGAGATGATTTAGCTTTCTCTTCTTGCACTTCCTTAGGATGTTCTGATTCATCCTGAGGATCAGAAGAGGTTGATTTTGACTTTTTCTTCTTCTTTGCATCAGATTTAGAAGCCATCCTCTTCTTCCTCTTTGTAGTCTTTAACTGAGAAGACT
>BJCO01748295.1:0-29683 GCA_018326465.1 Flaveria floridana | reverse complement strand
GCACGTTTAGGAGCACAGCATCCACTGCATGTCATTCCGTGTTCATCCCAAACTGTTTTCAAGATATAATTTCATGTACTTTACATAAATTGGATTGGACGCGTGTTTGCGTGTTCCAAAACCGTTGTTAAATGTTTTCCTGTTTTCGCTTCCGCAATACTTAAATATATTTGGTTTGTTTCATTAAAATTAAGCAACTTATATGATTTGTAATTATCGAGTCGTTTGGTGTAACTGATGCTTATCTGAGATCCTGGTTATGTCACACGCCTGACGGTAAAACCCCGTACGTGAAAATTGAGGGTGTGACAAAGACACCCTATGTTAACAATATGAAACCTTCATCATATTAAGGGTGAATCAATTCCTCAACAACTCACAGATTCATGCAACTAGTAACTGAGATGAACATCTTGGAGTTGAAATACACTAATGAGGAATTAAACAAAAAGATGCTCCATAATTTGCCTGAAAGTTAGAAGCAAACTATGTCCATGTTCAAGAACACTATAGATCTCAAATCAACTGGTTTAGATGCACTGGTTGCCAAAGTGAAGGCTCTTGAAATGGATGAAAAATCAAGAAACAAGAGTGTGAGAACCCATGTCTCACCCTATCATTTTAAAGAAACAAAAAGTGCAGGAAGTGCCTTTATTTCTAACAACGATAGTGAGAACTCTTGTACTTTGAGTGATGATGAAGAGGAAGTGAGTTTCTATGCATCAAAGCCTTCAAAGAAATCATATCAAAGTAAACATGGAAAGGACAAAGGAAGAACTACTGATAGAAGAGATAAATCTACAGCTCTAGCAAAGTCCTCACAACCGAAGAATCAATCAGAACCCATTACTGTGATCCTGGACTCTGAAGAACAAAAAGCAGCTTTTAGAGCTTTTAGTTTAAGCTTTCAAGCTTACTTGGGAAGCTCTCTAACATCAGCAAATATTTGCTAGCAAGACTTAGAAGAACTACATCCTGATTTAGTTGAGGAGATGGCTCTCCAATGGCAAATGGTAATGATTGCGTATAGAGCCAAACAATATCTCAGAAGAAACAAAAACTTGGCTGTAGCAAGCAAAACATCAAAGATTGGTGTTGACAAGTCAAAGGTAAGATTCTTCAAGTGCAATCTCTATGGACATTTCTCTAGAGAATGCAATCAACAATCAAATCCGGACTTGAGACAACATCAGTAGCCTCCGTCTTATCTACGTCAATCTCATCAGCAATCAACTTCTCAAAGATCTTTCAGAAAACCTCAGCTAACAAATTCATCCCCACCAGCCACTAATGAGTTAGAAGGACCTAGTAATTCAAAGGAGTCTGGGCTGATCATACTACAAGATGGAACATGTGACTGGAGTATGTATGAGAAGGAAGTTATGGAAGAGAATCAAGCTTTGATGGCTCATATGGAAAACAAAGTTCCAGTAATGGCTAGAGAGGAACAATCGTGAAGAGCTGACAACAAGTGGTATGTTGACAGTGGTTGTTCCAGGCATATGATAGGAATCTGTTCTATTCTCCATGAATTCAAGCATAAAAATGCCTCATATGTGGCATTTGGTGGGAAGAAGGGAGGTAAAATAGTTGGTGAAGGAATGGTAACTAATGGTGTGCTCACATTTGAGAAAGTAAATTATTATGAAAATTTGCAGTATAACTGGTTAAGTGTATCTCAAATTTTGATCAAAACTACACAACATTATTTGATAACACTAATTGTTACATTCTTAAGCCAGGTTTTTCAATTTTAGCAGAATGGATCCTTCTTAAAGCATCAAGAAAAGGAAACACTTATGTTTTGGATACGAACAATACAACACTCACAAGCCATGAAACATGCCTGCTATCTAAGTCTTCAAAAGATGAATCATAAATGTTGCATAGAAGGCTTGTTCATTCCAACATGAAGAATATGAATGAATTGGTGAAAAAAGCCTGTCATTTGCCTACCAAAGAAAGAGTTTTATTGTTCAAAACATTGCTCTTCATGTTATAAAGGAAAACAACATAGAGTGTCTAATAAATCCAAATTTATCAATACTAACACTACACCACTCAAATTGCTTCACATGGACCTTTTTGGTCCAACCAATGTGATGAGCATTAAAAAAGGCAATATTGTTTAGTGATAGTGGATGATTTCACTAGATTCACCTGGGTCTTTTTCTTAAAACAAAAGAGTGAAACATCTAAAACATTAATGGACTTTGTGATCAAGATTGAGAATCCACTTGATTTAAAAGTTAAAATTTTCAGGAGTGATAATGGGACTGAATTTGTTAATGCTGATTTAGATTCTTTTTGCAGGAATAAAGGCATTGCAAGACAATTCAGTGCACCTAGAACTCCATAACGAAATAAAGTTGCTGAAAGAAGGAACATAACTCTCATTGAAGCAGCAAGAACAATGCTAGCTGACTCTCAGTTGCCTATCACATTCTGGGCTGTAGCTATGAACATAGCATGCAATGTTCAAAACAGGACATTAATTGTCAAAGAACATAACAAGACACCTTAGGAGCTTTTATTCAAAAGAAAACCTTGTATAGGATATCTTAGAGCTTTTGGGTGTCATGTATCTGTGTTAAACACAAGAGAACAATTAGGAAAATTTTTCGAGAAAGCCTATGATGGTTTCTTTGTTGGATATTCTTCCATATCTAACTCATATAGGATCTACATTCCACAACATAGCATTGTGGAAGAAACCCCGAATGTTTCATTTGATGAGTTAGTATTTACCAAATCTGTAAAAGGTTCATCATGGTTGTTTGATATAAATGCATTAACAGATTCATTTAACTCTGGGTATTTGATCAATACAGGTTCTGTTGATACATGTTATCTATTTGTTCTTCCAAATTTGAATGAAGTACCACTATCAGCTGATCATCCAAGACCACAAACCTCAAGTGTCATGGATTAAGAAACAAATAATATACCAATTCAGCAAAATGGATATACATCTGAAGATGGCAACCCTCCATCCGCAGTTAATGACAATGCATCAGCAAATGATCATCCTTCATCCGGAGATATGAATAATGCTTCAGTAGATGCTCCAAACATTGGAGAAGATCCTTTGCATTCACAAGACTTGTCAGCAGCCCAACAAATACCATCCATAGATGTTACTGTAACTCCTACGGATGAACAAAACACTTCCATAGAAGTTCTTGCGGAAGACATTCATAATGCAGCTGATGTACCAAATGAAGATCTTGTTATTTCAAATGCTGAATATGAAGAACACTTTGATTACTTCATTGACTCATCATCACAGCTGAATCCATCTGCTCCAATGGATATGTCTAACTTGGAATCAACCATCCCGGTTGATTTTATTTCAACAACAAGAATTCACAAGTCTCATCCATCTGACAATATAATTGGAGACCTAAATGCAAGAACTACAAGAAGCAAAGGGGGAGATGCAAACATTTGCTTGTTTACTTGTTTCCTGTCTCAAGTTGGTCCTCCAAACATAACAGCTGCTCTAAAGGATAATAGTTGGATTGAAGCTATGTAGGAAGAGCTTCAATAATTCAGAAAGGAGAAAGTGTGGAATCTTGTTGATTTTCCTGAAGGACAACATCTAGTTGGAACAAGATGGCTCTTCAAAAACAAGCTAGATGGCAGAGGTATAATTATGAGAATCAAAGATAGAATGATTGCTCAAGGATACACTTAAGAGGAAGGAGTAGACTATGATGAAGTTTTTGCACCTGTTGCAGGAATTGAAGCAATCAGAGTATTTCTAGCCTATGCTTCCTACAAGAAGTTCACTGTCTATCAAATGGATGTCAAGTGTGATTTCCTTTATGGAAAATTGATGAAGAGGTCTATGTGGCTCAACCTCCTGGCTTTGAAGATCCTGACTACCCATATAGAGTCTATAAGCTAGACAAAGATTTGTATGGCCTTCATCAAGCACCAAGAAAATGGTATGAAACATTATCATCTTTCTTACTCAACCATGGATACAAAAGAGGGACTATTGATCAGACTCTCTTTCTCAAACAAGAACATCAAGAAATTTTCGTGGTTCAAATATATGTAGATGACATCATATTTGGATCAACCAACAAGAGGCTCTGTGTGAATTTTGAAGAGTTAATGAAATCTGAATTTCAGATGAGTTCAATGGGAGAATTGACTTTTTTCCTTGGCCTACAAGTTAATCAGAAAACAGATGGTATTTTTATCAATCAAGAGAAGTACATACATCAAATATTGAAGAAGTACAATCTTGCTGATACATCTTCATGCAAAACTCCTGTTTCAGTAATAGACAAGATTAAACCTAATCCTACTGGGGAATCTATTGATCAAAGATTGTATAGATCTATGATAGGATCTCTTATGTATCTAACTGCCAGCCGGCCTGACATAATGTTTGTTGTGTGTGTTTGTGCCAGGTATCAATCTGATCCAAAAGAGTCTCATCTAAATGCTGTCAAGAGAATTTTCAGATATCTGAAAGGGAAACCAACTCTAGGACTGTGGTATTTAAAAGATGGAGATTTCAGTCTCTACTCATACTCAGATAGTGACTTTGGAGGATGCAACAATAACAGAAAATCCACAACCAGTGGCTGTAAATTTTTAGGACTAAGACTTGTTTCATGGTAGTGCAAGAAGCAAACAAATGTCTCTGTATCCACAGCTGAGGCTGATTACATAACTGCTTCAGCTGGTTGCTCTCAAGTGCTTTGGTTGCAAAACCAATTACTTGACTATGGTTACAATTTCCTTCAAACACCAATTCATATTGATAATTCTGCTGCTATGTTTATCACTGCTAACCCAGTTCAATATAGCAAAACAAAGTATATTAAAATCAGATATCATTTTCTGAGGGGTTGCTCAGAAAAGGGATTAAACAAGTTAATCAAAGTGGATACAACAAATCAGCTTGCTGACTTATTAACTAAAGCCTTTGATTCAGTTAGATTTAATTTTCTAATTGAGTCTTTGTGTATGATTAACTTAGATTAAATTATCATAAACAAAGAAAAGCATGTGACTGTCGTTGTACATAGTAATCTATAAAAACCAAAAACATTCAGAAAACAATATAAAAATACAAAAATATAGTCTTTCTTTATTGTGTCTTTTGTTTCAGCATGTCATATGTATGGGAAATGATAGTACTCTATGCCTTTGCTTACTTCCTGAAATTAACTAACTTTAAATCTGATCAAAAGCATTTTGATATGTGAGTAGGTTCATCTTGAGTTGAAACTACACTAAGAGCATGCCAAACACAATGAAAAGGTAACTATTTGTGGGAACTCCATTTTGAGGATCAAGCAAGTAAGTCTTATCGTGATGTGATCAAATCACTCACCCAAGCACACTATGTAAAACACTTTATAAACTTCTATCTTTGCAAATCATATTCCTTCTGTTTTGTGTGAACAAAGACCTGGGTTTATGATTTAGAGTATGATCTTCATCCTCCCTCTGTTTTGTGTAAAAAAAGACCTGGCTTGAAGGCACCGCTATTTTAAGTGAGTAAAGACCTGGTGACCTTATGAGGATCATATCTCAGCTCTTAAAAGAATCCATTGTGATCAACTGTATATTAACTAAAAGAGCATTAACAACAAAGCATTTATGAGACTACAAAGCTGTCTTAAGATAGAATTTATAACTTAATATACATAGTCTTTAAGTGTGAAAAAGTGATGATTTGACTCACAAACGGAGGACAAACTCTAATGAGAATTGAATGTGGACCACATAACAATTAATCATTAATAAATCTTAAAACATGATAAATAGCATGCCTAGTTGATACAATGCTCTTGTATGGATTTAAGTAGAAATATATACTTGCAATCAGGTGTTGCATCAGATCATATCTCATCGAAATAATCAAAAAGAGAAGGAGCTTTGTGTGATAGTATGATCCCCTTATATATATGCATGCTTGTACCAACTAAGTCTGTTTGGTTGATTTTTCTTCCTAACTGATTACATCATTTTTAGACTGTCATACGCCTTTCATGCTAATTTTTCACGTAAATTTATGATGAATGCAACAACTTATCATTAATCATAAATTTATGGGAGTAGGTAATGCATGAAAAACAATAAAATCTAAATTTTAATAAAAAATCTTTGAAGGAATTGGAGCTTGAACACTAACTTGGCTACAGGATATAGGAAGTTTTTCAAAATATAAATCTTCTTGTACTCAATTGTCATGCAAACAAAGTCAATAAGGTCCAACAACAATAAATGGTTCTATCACTTGATTAGAATCATACAATTAAAGTTTCAGTGAAACTTCAGCATCCGCAGAAGTAACAATGAAACTTCAGCATCCGCAGAAGCAATAGTGAAACTTCAGCATCAGCAGAAGCAAAAGTAAAAATGTGTTAAATTATGACCGTCCGTAGAATTGGTAAACTACGGATGTGTTGATAATTTTGAAAGTATAATCCATGTTCATAGAGTGGTAATCTATGGATAATTAAGATATACTTGATCTACATTTATTTAAAATTCTATTTCAGTATTTATCGCTTAAGGCATCCGCAGATGTTATGGTTCCGCAGATGTCTTGCGGAAGATATGAAATCTATGGAATGAATGAATGCAATGGAAAGGGGTAAAAAGGAAGTGGGACCCACTCCATTAAATAAATGAAATTAACGTGTCCCGAGTATAAATGAGGTTTTTGACTTAAAGATTACATTATTCATTTTTCAGAGCACTTTTCACTTTTCAGACCTAGAAAAGCGCACCCACTTTCCCCCTTTCACTAACATTCAAAATTAGTGAGCTAAAATCATAAAGAATCACATAATCGTGATAGGAGATCACTGTTTCGAAGATGACGAATAGGTTTACAAAAGAGCACAATGTATGTGCATTCCTAAGTGCTGATGTTCCTGCATCAGAAGAATGTCAAGATATCATCAGATATCTTTGATGATCCAGGGTTTTCTACGCCCTGACGGTAGAGCCTGTGATACATCAAGCTCACATTGTCGATTTCTGGAATTCGGCACGTGTAGAACAAGATAGAGAAGATGAAGTGATCATTGCTGAAATCATATCTCAGAGAATAAGGATAGATGAACAATCGATCAGAAGATCACTCGAGCTGGGAGAATGAGAGGTGGGCCACCCAGATGTGTTCGAAAACGAATACATAGAAAAGGTCTTCCACCTGATGGGCTATGATGGAGATTTCGACATGGGTGAGATCAAGAAGGGGAGATTATGCAAGCCCTATCGATTCCTATGTCACACTTATCTGAAGTGCATCTCAAACAGGAAGTCAGGACTTGATAGGTTCTCAAGGCATATTTCTTCAGGAATAATAGGGATTTTTAAAGGAAGAACTTAGAACTACTGAAAATACATCATGAACTGTTTGTGTGACTAAGTGAGATTGCAAAGGTCCGACAAGATGTATATGTTTGCAAGATTCCTACAACTGAGTATAAATGCTGAACTCCCTGGAATAGCAAGAGATGGAGATGTATTTGTACAAGCTCACTTGGGTAGGTCTGTGCTGAACAAGATAAGCTGAAAATACCAAGGGGAAGACATGCCAATGTTTGCCCATGTGGTGGATGCACATGCGGACATTCCACAAGAACTGGTATGGGTAGATCAGCAAGGAGA
Organism: Flaveria floridana; assembly: GCA_018326465.1. Taxonomy (NCBI): domain Eukaryota; kingdom Viridiplantae; phylum Streptophyta; class Magnoliopsida; order Asterales; family Asteraceae; genus Flaveria; species Flaveria floridana. The sequence continues at coordinate 22,033 of BJCO01748295.1, read as the reverse complement.
GTCATCTACAGACTCTGTACAAGCCTCACATTCTCCCCATCAAACACCCATTTACCAACATCAATCTCCAGCCAGTGTAAACACCCAACCCATCTCACCTATTCAGCATCATCAATCTCCACAACAACTATCAGCATCCACACAAAACACCCAGCCCATCTCACCTATCCCACAAGAATCACCACCACAGTCTCAATCAGCCATTCAAAATACTCAGCCAATCTCTCCAATCCAAAATCAATCACCTCTTTATCCACTCACTAAAACACCAAAACATTAGACTCTTGAGAGTGCTCATACTGAGCCTATACACATAACTCAGTCTCAGAACTCATTGTACTCTAGTAAGACTGAGTTAATGTCTTAAGCAAGCACCATTCCACTCCCAGTCTCCAACTCTCAAAACCAAGTGTTGTCTGATCATACTGAACCCATATAATCCCTGATCCTCTACACATATCACAACATCAACTACAAGAGCATACATATCAAACTAGTGAGCACTGCTCAAGTTCAGCAAGTGTAGCTACCACTGAAGTCAATGATAATGAGACTGCTGTTGAACCTATAGAAGAAGAAGAAAAGGGCAACTATGTGGATGTTATTGCATATCATGAAGAGGATCTAAGTGATAAGGACATCCCAGTGAGCAAGAGTTATCTGGTGGCTGAATACAACAAACTAGTGCTCAAGTCCAACAAAAGGGAACAAAGAATACAAGAATTAAAAGTAATTATCAAAGAAAAGGATGAAGAGCTGATAAAGCAAGAAAAAAGGATTAAAAGACTTAGAGAAGATGCACAATGCAATAATGAAGTGATCGATGCATTTCTTCAACAAGAGAAAGAATTAGTTGAGTCTATGAGATTTGAGAAAAATGAGAAGGAGAAGATGGTTTTGAAGGTTGAACAGATCACTAACTCTCTCACAGCAAAATCTGAACTGATGAAGTTGAAAGATGAACAAATTGAGGAGCTAAAGATGAAAATCTGTGCTCTAGAGTCAAATGCAGCTCCATCAACACTTCAAACAAAAGAATCTTCTGAGGCTTCCTAGGGTTTAGTTCTATATTCAAAGAAGAGAAAGTACTTAGGTACTACCCAGAAGAAGGTGACCAATGTTTAAGGTTCACCAAAGAAACCAAATCTCACATCCCCTGAACACACTCCTTCAGTAGAGTTGTCTACTGTGAAGTCTATATCTCACAAGGAGAGTGATAGTGATGAAGAATGGAATGAGCTGACCAAGATGGACTCTCCAATAGAATAAAAAGGCTCAAAGGCTAATGATCTTCTAACAACAAAACATATATTAGAAGAGAGATCTATGTCAACGATGTTCATGACTCTTATCAACCATGGGTTTCCCTATGACATGGTTGAAAGGATGAACGTTACTGAATTGAAAGATTTGTTGAAAGAGTTTCAGCTTGCAAGATTTATGATCTATAACTATGACTATGAAGCATTCACTATCTTTCAATCAATTCAGAAGATCAAGAAAGAGTTAGGCCACTGTGACACAGCTAAACTAAGCAAATACAACATGACTTGCTGGCTACAAGGTCACAACTACAAGCTACATGAGCTGAAAGGAAGAACAGTTGGTAAGCTGAGAAGGATGATGGAGCATGTTATGAAGGTTGAGCTTGAAACTGGTGTAAGATTCAAAATTGAAACTCCAAACCCTGCTATTGAACACCACAACAAGACAGCTGCTGAACCTGTGGTTGTAGAAAGCAAAGATCAGCACAAAGGGAAAGACAAACTGATCAGAGAACCAAGAGAAATTATTCCATGCAAAGTATGGCCACTTGGAACCACTGTCAGAGAAGTTACTAAATAGAAGTCTACTTTGATACAGCTGATTGATCATCTCAGAACACCCAGTTCTGTGGAAGAGAACAGGATTATGGCCTGGAAATATGATCCAGTCTGGATTGTGCAGTTATTAAGAGAACATCTGGAAGGGTTGAATACTTCCATGATGTATTTTCAGTTTTGTGCTTGCCTGAATGTGATCTTAAAGACTTACAAAGCCTTATCATTTCTAACTACCCAATACACCCAAGAGGAAGAGACTTCTCAACTCTGGTGGGTAAACTGAAGACTAAGTTTAGAGATGATGTGCTAACCAAGGCTAAGAGAGAAGATGCTGAGCACAAGAAGAGAATCAAAGGTCTAAAAAGGTTAAAGTCCAATGCCTAAGAATCAATTAATGATGAATTTTTAAAGAGGGTTGGATACAATAACAGAAAAATAGCAGCCATCAAGACTATTAAAGGAAATCAATACACATATCCCATAATAGAATGAGGATATGATGAAAAGACTAAGGAACTAGTGTTGCTGAGGAATGCTGATAACAAGAAGGCTGATAGAATCAGGATCTTTGATCCTATGGAAATCAAACTACTACATCCCAACTACACATCATACCCTCATGACAAATACTTTCCGAAGTTAACTGATGACAGAGCCCGGAATGACTTGTTCCTGCATGTGCATGTAATCCAAGTGATTGACAAACTCCATGCCAAAGCTTGCAAGAGGAGAAAACATAATACTAGATTACTAAAAGGGACAAACTTTGATGAGTCTCAGAAATAAGAATCTCAAAGAAGGATGAGCTAGAAGTGGTGCACAACAACAATGTGTTGGATACACTCACAACTGAAGAAGATGTTCTGGGACTGAGCTTTGAAACTCTGAAGAAGCTTAGCAAGATGAAGATCAACTACAAGTATGATGATCAGAAGACTTCTGTGTCTTATTTATATAACAAGATAATTGCCAGAGTGAAGGAGCTTTCAATTTTGAAGAACTGATTACAAGGATCTAAGCCTAAGGGGGAGTATTGTTAGATCTAGAAATAATAGGTCTAGAGCAGTTTGTATAGGCTTAGAACTTTAATCAATTCTTGTAATAAATGATTACAATTGACTATCATTATGTATGCATTGAGTATAAAGGTTAACCCATATATATGTGTTGCTTAATGTGTATGATGACAGGCAAAAACAATATACTTGGTGAATTCTTGTAATAGGCTAAGTGTAAGAAACATCTATGGATGAATAATTTTTTTAATCCGTAGATATGTTTCTTACAACACGACTTCCATAGTTTGTCTATGGATGAACGTCAGTATTCATTGATGATCTCAAGATGAAGTGAAGACTCATACAGAAGTACAAGCTCCTAGTAAAGAACAAGAGTTCATGCGGAAGACAATATTCCTACAGAAGACGAAGATACTTGTATGAATTTGACAAGTTCAACAAGTCAACAAGTCAATTACAAATCGCAAGAGATCCGGTGTTTCCTTAGCTGACTCATAATTGCCTATAAATATGAGTCCTAGGTTTCATATCAAGGATCAAACACAATAGCAATATTGCGGAAAACACACATCACCTCACAAAATCAAACCCTAGCCGCCGTCACATCAACAACAACAATACATTCGAAGAATCATTGTTCACAACATTCTTAATTATTCTTTTGTAATTATTATTCAGTATTAATGAAATACATTTGAACTAATTCTTGTCTGCTTATTTATTACGTATACATAATTGTGTTTATCATAACAAGCTTTAATCATTGCTATCAAATTATCAATTAAAAACAATTAAACAACAGTTAATGATTATTCCGCATTCATTGACGTGTCTTTATTTTAATACTGATAATTCTTGATTGCGATCCGTGGATTCACAGATTTCGATTAACCTAAGTGCATATTTAACATATGCATCTATAATATACATAAACCAAAAACCATTGATCACATTAATATGAAAGATATTGTTAAGCAATACAACATTGTTTAAGTTACAAAAGCATCATTTAATTGCATTACAAAGAAACAATAATATTATGCGTGAATGGATGGCAGTCTTACCCTGTCGAGTAGCCTCACCCTTATGCCATCCTCAGCAAAATTTACCTGGCAACTAAAAATAAATAAAAGTCAGCGTTACTGAGTGAGTTCTAGTTTTAAAGTATTGAAATACTTTATAAAGTTTATATATCAAAATACTCTTTCTCAATAAAATACTTTCTTCACTTTCGTACATGAGCACTCATCGTACATACAACAATGTATAACCTCATTCACCATTCATTATCGCACGTATTCATTCATTTTGTACTTTATCATTATCTTTCACTGTTTCTAGATCCTGTCGTAACTTTTTCCCCATCGTTGGGCACGCAACCACCACATTCCCGGCACATAGCCGCCTCATTTCCGGGGTAAAGCGACAAGGATCCCGTTTTATACTATGGATCAGTCACCAAGACTGATCCCCCTGTGTGTGAACCCTCATGGGTTTAGCCAAAATCGCACGCTATATCACACACAGTTGAGCTAGCAACTCTTAATGAGTTGTGAACATCCTTTCATTTTGCTTGCAAGACATTTCATTCATTCTTTCTTTATGTTAAACTGACATGATCATTAATCTTTCAGTTTCATTATGATAATACTTTACTTATACGAGCTTAAACACACCACGTACAGTCACATGATGATATATAATATGGAACATAATCAAACCATAAGCGTTCATAAAATGAACAAATATAAGTCTTAAGTCAAACTATGGTCAAACCCTAAAATTCTGATCTTTCCGTAATTTCAGAAAAATTTGAAGTGTTTCAGGCGCTTTGGCACTGTGCAGGCGCATGAGAACTGCTTAGGGGCTTTTCCCCTATGCAGGCGCATGAACCTCACTTAGGTGTTTCAACACTTAGGCGCATGGGCACTACTTGGGTGCATGGGCACTATTTGGGCGCATGGTGTACACTTAGGCGTCTGAACCAAATTTTAGGGGCATGAACTACTATTTAGGCGTGTGAGGTTACACTTAGTATTCCTAAGGTAATATTTAGGCGCATGAGGTTTACTTAGCCATTCCAGGCCAATATTCTAGGCGCATGAGCCCTATTTGGGCGCATGATCACCTATATAACACGTTCCTAAGTTATTTTCAGTCCCAATCTTAATTCTAATGTATTCTTGACTTATTCTTACTATTCTAAGCATTAACATATCATCAATAACCATAAAACACTATCATACATACATAAGAACATACAGGTAACATACATAATAATTATAAAACATTTTACATGCATTTTCAGCCCCAAAAATGTTTAAAAGAAGTAGAAAACGGGGTCTAAAACTCACCTATTACAGCAAATAAGCAAATCTCCACCAAACGTGCTTGCACACTAGTTGAAACACCTAAAATAAGCAAAAAAAACAACAAAACACATAGAACACCCAATAATCAGTTTCTAAGGGTGAAACGATAAAGAAACCGAACCAATTATCACCAAAAACACGTACCTAAGAAAATTTTACCCCTTTTCTCCAACAAACTGAGAAAAAATTCTGTTTCTTTCTTCTTCTTCTATTTCAGTCGAAAGGCAGCAGGAAAGTGAGCATGGCATGCGCGGCCATGCTCTTAAAAGTGAAAGTTTTGTCCTTTGTGTACTATTTACATAATACCCCCTTTGACTTTTGACTCTTTTTATTTTCTTTTTGATACTTTTCTTTTCTATTCATTTTGACAAACTTTCGGGTGTTACAAGTCTACTCCCCTTTAAAGAGGTGTCGTCCCCGAAACCTGTCACTCTTTGAACAATTGTGGGTAATACTGTCTTATTTCTTCCTCTGTCTCCCACGAAGACTCAAAACCATTTCGGTGTTTCCACTGCACACGCACAAGTGGAACCACTTTATTTCTTAATCTCTTCTCCTTCCGCTCGATGATTGCCACTTGTTGCTCCATATAATTGAGCCGTTCATCCACCTCGATATCCTTCAGTGGTGCAATCATATCTTTATCAGCTAAACACTTTCTCAGATGAGATACATGGAAGGTCGGATGAATTCCACTTAACTCATCAGGTAATTCTAATCAATAGGCCACCTCTCCTACTCATACGATGATTCTGAAAGGTCCTATATACCTTGGGCTAAGTTTACCTTGCTTTCTGAATCGGATAATCCCCTTCCAAGGCGAGACCTTCAACATCTCTCTATTGCCTACGTTGAACTCGATCGGTCTACGCCTTTTGTCGGCATAGGACTTCTGTCTATCTTTTACTGCGTTCATAAAGGCTTTAATCTTTTCTAACTTTTCTGTCATAGCCTCGATCACCTTGATACTTCCTAACTCTTTCTACCCTATATCACCCTAACATACGGGCGTCCTACACCTCTTACCATATAGCATCTCATAAGGAGGCATACCAATACTAGCATGATAGTTGTTGTTGTATGAGAATTTTACTAACGGTAAGTGATCATCCCAACTTCCTCCAAATTCGATCACACATGCTCTAAGCATATCCTCGAGCATCTGAATCATCCTCTCAGACTGACCATTTGTCTGAGGATGATAAGCCCTTCTAATATGTAGCCTCGTCCCTGTCACATCATGAAATCTTTTCCAAAACTTGGATGTAAACTGAGTGTCACGATCAGACATAGTAGACACTGGTACACCATGATGATACACAATCTCCTTGATGAACAGATCACCCAGTCTCTCGGATGAGTATGTCTCGCGAATCGGTAGGAAGTGAGCACTCTTTGTTAGACGATCAACTATCACCCAAATGGTATCTTACCCCCTCGTCTTGCGGGGTAACTTCATTATGAAGTCCATGGTGATATGTTCCCATTTCCACTAGGGTATATCCAACGGTTGGATCTTCCTGTATGGCTTCTGATGCTCTACCTTCACCTGCAAATAAGTAAGGCACTTACTCACATACTCTGCTACATCATGCTTCATTCCCGGCTCCCAGTAGTCCTTCTTCATGTCCTGGTACATCTTCGTGGCATCGGGATGAATCGAGTATCGAGTTTTATGAGCCTGTGGGTATTTTCTGCCAACTCCGTGACTAGACCTCTCATTCTTTCGGAGTTAAGTCGATCTTCTTTCAACACCTCATTTTGAAATTCTCTCACCTATGTCCTCACATCAGCGGTCATAACCAACTGATAAGCCTTCACCTGAATCGACTCGGGTCTCTCCTTCCGGCTAAAGGCATCGAAAACAAAGTTGTCCTTACCCGGATGATAATGGATCTCACAGTCATAATCCTTGATGAGCTCTAACCATCTCCTCTACCTCATGTTGAAATCCTTTTTCTCAAAGAAATACTTTAAGCTCTTATGGTCCGTGAAGATGGTGCACTTCGTCCCGTATAAGTAGTGCCTCCAAATCTTCAACGCGAAGACCACAACTGCTAGCTCCAGATCATGGTTGGGATAGTTAACCTCATGAATTTTCAACTGTCGATACGCGTAGGCAATTACCCTTCCTCGTTGCATCAGCACGCAACCTAGTCCCGAATAGGGGGCATCCGAATATACCACTAAGTCTTCACTCCCTTCGGGTAATGTCAAGACAGGAGCTTGAGTCAACCTCGTCTTCAACTCCTCGAAAGCATTCTCTTGTGCTTGACCTCATGCGAACTTCACATCCTTGCGAGTCAATTTAGTCAAAGGTGAGGCTATCTTGTAAATGTCTTGAATAAATCTCCTGTAGTACCTCGTCAAACCTAAGAAACTTCGAATCTCGGATGGCGTCCTTGGAGACGTCCACTGCATCACTGTGTCAACCTTTGTTGGGTCCACCATAATTCATTCAGCATTTACCACATGACCCAAAAATTGAACTTCGCGCAACCAAAAAGCACACTTAGAGAATTGAGCATATAACTTATTTCTTCTAACTGTCTTCAATACTTTGCGTATGTGACCAGCATGTTCTTCCTCACTTCTCGAATAAATCAGGATATTATTAATAAACACAATCACTGATTTATCTAACATCAGCTGACGCACTCGATTCATCAAATCCATAAAGGCAGCTGGTGTGTTAGTTAGACCAAAAGACATAACAAGAAACTCGTAGTGTCCATAACGTGTGCGAAAAGCTGTCTTAGGAATATATTGCTCCTTCACCTTTAATTGACGGTAACTAGATAACAGATCTATTCTTGAAAACCAACTGGCACCTTGGAGCTGATCAAACAAGTCATCGATCCTCGGTAGTGGGTACCAATTCTTCACCATCAACTTGTTCAGCTCACGGTAGTCAATGCACATCCGTATACTACCGTCCTTCTTCTTCGCTAACAATACCGAAGCATCCCAAGGAGAGATTCTCGGCCTAATGAGCCCTTTATCCATCAACTCCTGCAGTTGAACCATTAGTTCTTTCATCTCGGTCGGAGCTAATCGATGCGGTGCTTAGGCAACGGGTTGAGCATCGGGTGTCAGATTAATCTGAAACTCAATCTTGTGATCCGGTGGCACGCCTGGTAAGTCTTCTAGGAACACTTTTGGAAAATCGCACATCACTGGTACGTCGGATAATTGTGGTATCGACGCGTCCGCCATGGAAATCACCTTAGGAACCGTAGTGATGCGATCATCATAAATCGTCACCAAACTTCCATTTGGCATAACTATTTGAATCATCTTCTTGCAACACAAGATGTTTGCCTCATAAGTTACTAACCAATCCATCCCTAGTACTACATCAAATCTGCCTAGGGGCATCACATGTAATATAGCAGAAAACCTATGGCCTTCTAGTTCTATGGCACAGTCTTCTATCATATTAGTTATTCTAGTAGACTTACCAATAACAGTTTCTACGTCAAAAGGTTCATCGATACTTCTACTACTAACAAGCAACTTAGCATAGAAAGTAGTAGAAATGAACCTCCTACTAGCACCAGAATCAAATAATACAGAGGCACAAGTTTGGTGTACTAGAAACATACCTAACATGACGTCATGGTCTACCCTGGCCTCCTCTGTGGTCATCGTGAAGGCTCTAGCACTTCCCCTCTATCCTCCATCTTCCGGCTTCTTCTTCATCCCTGAACCCTCGACCCGTGGCTTCTGTTAATCTCTCCTCACATGGCCTTCCTCGCCACAGTTATAACACCTTATAACTCCACACATCTTCACCACATGACCGGGCTTCCCATACTTGAAGCACACATTCTCTCCCCACTTAAATTCGCCCGTGTGCTCCGTTCCACATCTACCACACTTCCTCATCACTGAGCTTGATGACACCACCCTATGGTCATCCACCCTCATCTTCTTATTGTTTGAGGTGAAACTGCCATGACCAAACCGCTTCCCATTCCAATTCTTGTCACCACCACTCTTCTTACTCCCCTCTGCCACAGCCACCACCTCCCTCTCATCATACAGTCTTCCCACCAAATCGCCTACCGACATAAACGTACCTGGCCAGGCGGCAATTAGATGTCTGCGGATGTCTATCGACAGACCCTAAATGTACCTCTTGATTTTCCTTGATACCGGAGTCACCTGATCCGACACCAACCTCGCTATCTCATTAAATTTTATGGTATACTATTGGTGCGTCATGTTCCCGCTTCTAGCTGCAGGAACTCTCTCAATCTTATCTAATTCTCGATGAGTATAAAATTCCTCAAGCACCAGCTTTTCAATTCTGGCCACTACATTTTGCCAATGGCCCTGCTACCGTCGGCCTGGACAAGTTTGTCCCACCAACATAAGGTCGAGTCCACAAATGAGTGCGTAGCAAACTTCACCTTATAATCCTCTTGGCACTCGCTGATATCAAGCACCGCCTCCATCTCCCTCACCCATCAGTGAGCAGCAGCAGCATTGCCATTTCCATCGAATGTTGGGGGCTTGCATCTCTAAAATGTCCCGTAATTACAGCCCCATGCAGTTTCCTGCACCGCTTCTTCCTCCTCCTCTTCACTAGAGACAACCATATTAGTCTCCGATTGTTCTTTTTCTCCTCCCCCAGTGGTCTTCCTCTTTTCCTTCCTCTCTTTCTTTTCATCCGCCCTTACAGCCTTAATCACTTCAGTCACCATAGTCAGCAGAATCGTCTGCATGACTTGATGAACCTCCTCCACTACTGCCTCTTTCACTGAGGCCCTCAAGTTCACACTCTCATCACCACCTTCCTTGTGATGGATCTCGTGCTCTTCACGGGTCCTCTCAATAGTCTTAGACCGATTCCTTGTGACACGCGGTTTACAACCACGTCCACTATACTCCACCCCTAGAGGCCTTAGACGATCTACCTCCAGCCATTCTCTAATCACTATCAGATTCAAATATTAACATGACCATTCAAGGTAATAGCTTAGTTTATGTTAAGTATAGTAAGTCCCTAATTACAGTGACCGGTTGTGATTAGCCACTAACTTTCCTCTTCACACCCTAAGCCTTTCCTATCCTGACTACATCAGTATTTAAACCTACTAAGAGCACATAATCAAATAGCACACGCACATAATACTAGTTAACATTGAAAAAAGAAATACCTGATGACACGTAGCTACTTGGGCTGGCATCCCTTCCCTTTAGTCCTATTCTCAGTTTAAGATTAGGTTTTGTAAATATTTTACCCAATTCACTTAAACTTTAGCTCTGATACCAACTTGTAAGGCCTCATTCCCGGAACACTTACAGTTGGACATTCATAGCACATATATTTAAAAACATTGCACATTTCATAAGATTAAGCAGCGGAATTGCATTAACCAAAAGCCATTCATCACATTAATATGAAAACTGTTGTTAAGCAATACAACATTGTTTAAGTTATAAAAGCATCATTTAAACTCATTACAAAACAAAAATAATATTATGCGCGAATGGATGCAAGTCTTGCCCTGCCGAGTAGCTTCAACCTCATGCCATTCTCAGCAAAATTTACCTGCCAATTGAAAATGCATAAATGTTAGTATTGCTGAGTGAGTTCTAGTTTTAAAGTATTGAAATACTTTATAAAGTTTATAAATGAAAATGCTCTTTCTCAATAAAATACTTTCTTTACTTTCGTACATGAGCATTCATCGTACATACAACAAGGTATAACCTCATTCATCATTCATTATCACACGTATTCGTTCATTTCATACTTTATCATTATCTTTCACTATTTCTAGATCCTGTCATAACTTTACCCCCATTGTTGGGCACGCAGCCATCACATTCCCGACACCCAGTCGCCTCATTTCCAAGGTAAAGCGACAAGGATCCCATTTTGTATTATGGATCAGTCACCAGGACTGATTCCCTTGTGTGTGAACCTTCATGGGTTTAGCCAAAATCACACGCTATATTACACATAATTAAGCTAGCAACTCTTAATGACTTGTGAACCTCCTTTCATTTTACTTGCAAGACTTTTCATTCATTCATTCTTTATGTTCCACTATCATTATCATTATACTTTCACTTTCATTATGATAATACTTTATGTATACGAGCTTAAACATACCACGTAAAGTCACATGATGATATATAATATGGAACATAAAATCAAACCATAAACATTCATAAAATGAACAAATATAAGTTTTAAGTCAAACTAGGGTCAAACCCTAAATTTCTGATCTTTCTAAAATTTTAGAAAAATTCTAAGTGTTTCACGCGCTTTCGCAATATGCAGGCGTATGAGAACTGCTTAGGGGCTTTTCCACTATGCAGGCGCATGAACCTCACTTAGGTGTTTCAGCACTTAGGCGCATAAGCAACTTCAGGCCATGGGCACTATTTGGGTGCATAGGGTACACTTAGGCGTCTAAGCCTAATTCTTAGGCATATGAACTACTGTTCAGGCGCATGAACTTACACTTAGTATTCCTAAGGCAATATTTAGGCGCATGAGGTTTACTTAGCCATTCCAGGCCAATATTCTACGTGCATGAGCCCTATTTAGGCACATGACCACCTATATAACATTTTCCTAAGTTATTTTTAGTCCCAATATCAATTCTAATATGTTCTTGACTTATTCTACCATTTAAGCATCAACATATCATCAATAACCATAAAACACTATCATACATACACAAGAACATACGGGTAACATACATAATAATTACAAAACATTTTACATGCATTTTCATCCCCAAAAAGGTATAAACCAAGTAGAAACCAGAGTCTAGAACTCACCTATTGCAGCAAACAAGCAAATCTCCACCAAACTGGCTTGCACACTAGTTCAAACACCTAAAATAAGAAAAACAGACACCAAAACATAGAGACTTAATCAAAGATCTTGACAATTATTGTACTAGAGAATTCACCATTGATGATGAGTTTTGGGAATTTATGAGAGACCAAAGACCTCTAGTAGAGCATATAATGGTGATTCCTCAATCTCCCGTGCCATTGGAGAGAGAGAGAGTTGAGCATGCAGATTGTTCCTGCAGTCACCCTATCTGAAGAGCAAAAAGAGCTCATTAGAATAATATGTGAAGAATTAAGCAAAAAAGATGAAGCTATTAAGAAAGAAGCAGAAGAACAACAACAAACAGAAGGTGAAACCACTATGCCATTCTCATCCAGACCATATGTACACACCTATTCAATGAAAAGAAAATACTTGTCTAAAAAGGCTAAGGGTAAACGGCCTGTGGAGGAAGATGAGCCTATGAAGAAGAACCAAAAAGATGATCTAAGAAGTTTAGTTGCAATAGCTGAATTTCTTGAAGAACATGATCGGGCTGAGGCACAACTCAAAGAGATGGTTGACATTATAGATTTGGAAAAGGGAGAGATTGAAGGAGGATACCAGGTTGATGAACCTGTGATTAAAGATAGTCATATGAAGGTGGAATCTTCAGTGGAAGAATTAGTGGAGAAGGCACAAAGTGATGATTTAATGATCAATGCTATGTTTCTGATCAATCATTATTGCGATCCAGATGAAGTGTTTAGGATGACTTATGAGTCAATGGTAGAAGAAGTAACCAAGATGAATCAACCTCTTGATCCTACTCATGTGACTGAGTATGAAAGAAGACCAGCCAAGTCTCCTTTCATATTCACTACTCCACACACCCGACAGACTGAAGCTCCTCAAGCTCCATATCCTGATCCTTATACCATGACTGATAAGGAAATGAAGGATTCCCTCTCCCAAAAAGGATTCAAAAAAAGAAGACTGGTAATATGAAGACAAACTCTCTTAGAGTTGCAATCCTCCAAATGATCAATGAAAAGAAAGATAGGATGAAAAAGTTAGAAGAGGAGGTTGCGAGGAGAAAACACAGATCTAGATTGTCTGCCCAAGATGTCCAGCTCACAACCAAAGACCCTGATGTCTTGGCACCCATCTTCAACAGGAATCCTGAATGGTTCATTGAACCCTCTCAATTGAAACTTCAAGAGGGGTTGACCACTTCAGAGATAATAAAGGGTGTGTTTGCCCCAGAGGGAAAGATTGATGTTAAAATCATTGCCTGGAAGTACGAAAGTGACTAGAATATGTTTTTGATCAAAAGGATCTCAGGGTTGGTACAATTCTTCATAGAGTACACTGCTCTAGTTAACTTCCTGCAGATTCATGATCTAAAGGAACTGGCAGAGCTTGAACTGATCAATCATAATGCCACGTACAGGGGATATGGGTTTGAAGAGATTCTGAATATCTTCAAAAGAACCAATAACTTCAACTCACTCAAAGCCATATGTTTGAGGAAAGACAAAACTTTCTAGAATCCCTGGACAAGAAAAGAAGAACAAGGAGGACTGAAGAGTTTCTATTTCAAAAACCAACTCATTCTTTGAAGAGAAAGATGGTGGTTGGCACCCATGCTTCAATTCCAATCTCTAATGTCTACTATGATGAAAGACATATGAGATGGTAATTGAAAGAAAGTGAGGAGGAAAAGAAGGGACTGAAATCCATCTGTTTAGTGGATATGAAGTTAGACTGCTTAATGAATCTTATATCCACTACATCTTCTTAAGACATTTTAGTAAAATCAACAGCAAGCTTGGAGAAGCTAATATGCATTTCTTCCTAAAGTGTAACAAAATTCTAAAGATGGCCTATGACAGGATTAAACACAAAAGAGAAAAAGGAAAAAAGAAGAAGACTCCTGTCAACCTAGGAAGTATTATGAAACTTTAGGTGGATGTTGATGGATCTCTACTGATCTAAAGAGATGGGTTGTCCACTGTTAGTGTGTGGAAACCAGTATCTCTAAGGAAGTTACCTATTGAAGCCATTCATACTATGAGCCAAATGAAGATACACGTTCTGAGTAGAGAGAAGATGAACGATGCAAGAGACTTTGCCAACATCATCAAGGCAATCTTGAATCCATCTCTACCAGACCCAGGTTTAGCTCCATCATCTCCAGTCCAAGCATTAGCAAAGACCCAGTAGAATCTTCATAACCTCATCCACCATCAAACCTTTGAAGTACATAGGTTGTATAATCCTTAGGGGGAGTATTGCTGGACCCTAAAAGGATCATACATGCCAATCAAGTGGTGGTTGATGGTTGTTCTGTTGGTAACATCCGACAAGTCCAAGAAGATGTGCGGATGAAGATCAGAAGACAAGTGTTGGCTATCCGCATTTGTATATGCGGATGACCAAAGAACAAATGCTGATAAGTGTTTGTTCTTCTGCATATAAAAATGTGGTCAGTCAGAACAAATACTGTTGAGTTTTTCTTCTTCTGTATTAACCAATACGAATACATAGAAGAAATACTGACAAGTGTTTGTTCATCTGCATTTGTCAATGCTGATAACTAAACACTTAATGCTGAAGACAATCAAGAAATACTAATGAAGCCCAAGGCATCCGCATTTGCTAATGCGAATTTTCAAACACAAATGTTGATGAAGACTTTTTTACTTAGACTAGTATTTTCATATTGTTATCAGGGTAGTTTAGTCTTTTGTATAGGTTTTATGTCAGCGTATAAATAGAACAAAATATCCATCATATGTAAGTTTTTCATTTGTAAGATTCCTAGTACTCAAGTTATGAAGTTCTGAGGTTCTCATTTCACTATTTTGAAAACCCTAGCACCCACTGTAACTTGTTTGTTCACTAGTTAATATATGAGTATATTTTCAGCATTTATTGTTCTTTGATTTTGTATTTTTGCTACTTAATCATTGACTCAATCATCATATTCGATCCTTGTTGAAGTCACATCAATAGAGAACTTAATTCTCGAACCCAGTCAAGGTTACTTCTTTAAGAACACATTTTTCTACCCTGGCTTTGCTGATCACAAGCTAAGCATGGTATTTAGTTAAATTAGTGATGAGATCTTTGATTTAAGTCCTGTAGATGGAGATTTCAATTTTGTTTATATGATCTCAAGTGTTTCAGCCCAGATGATGTGGATTACATGGACATTGTCCAGTAGATGGCTCTCCTGACCTACAGAGTAAAGAAGTTCTTCAAGAGAACTGGAAGACAATTCCCTTAGAACCCATCTAGCAACAAATCTGGGTTTGACAAGTCAAAGGCCAAGTGCTACAACTACAACCAATTTGGTAATTTTACAAGGGAACGCAAGGATCCTAAATCCAACCCTGGAGACACTCAAGCCTCCCAACATCCTGTTACCTTAAAAAGTTGTAGCCAACCCCACTGAACAACAGACTGCAGCTATTGCCCAAGAAGTTGATTGGAGCTTCATGGTGCAAGATATCGCTCCTCCTCAAGCTGTCATGGCTGGAACTGAAGACAGTATGGTATATGAAAATCTTTGTACCCCAGCCTGTATTGAAAAGGTGATTTTATATCAGCAATATAACATGTATTTAAATATGATATTGAGTCCTTAAACATATTAAAATCTGATTTTAAGATAGCAGAATTTTACTACAAACTCAAAATTAAAGAGTTAGAGAAAATTGTATCCTTTTTAAGACATGAACATTTAAACTACATGGCTCAAGTAAAAGATTTAATCTCCAAATTAACCGAGGCTCAAGTCCAGTTAGTAAGAGCTGAGGCTAAAGAAAAGAAGTATGCTATTGATAAGCATAACTTCAACACCATTATTGCATCATTCTCCCACTCAAAGTGGTGTTATCAAAACAAAAGTGGGTTGGTGTTGGATCATATGAGGTAGATGCAACTAAAAGAACACTTAGAAGAATTTTAAAGTACAATTAAAGAAGTCTTCGGAAGCTAAAGCAACTCTTCCGAAGACAAGTTGAAGATCTTCCGAAGCTTAAAGTATGATGAGCTTCTGAAGGAAAACTAAGTCCTTCGAGACTAAGTAGTTTTCCTTTCGAAGTATTCACTCTTAGAAGATCCTAGACAAAGTCTTCTGAAAAATGAAGTCATGATGACCTGCAGAAGGCTCGAAAGAAGTTGATTCTTCGAAAGGATAAATGGCCTCGAAAGAACTTATTCTTTCAAATCTAATTACCGTCAGAAGAACAAACTATGAATCGGTTGACAAAAGTATGGGTTGTTTGACATCCATTGCTAACTTTGATATACTGCAAGGCGCTTTTTTCACGCCCTTGTAGTTAACCATACTTTATTCCACTGTTCAACTTTATCAATAGTACAGTTACCATCTTTAGTTAGTGATAAAAGGTAAGTCATGGACCTATCAATATAGGATCGTATTTTATTTTAGATGCTTTACGTCTAGCAATGTAGTATTTGTCTAGTTGTAAATTGCAGCTGGTTATCCAAGTATAACTGGCTGTAGATAGTAGTGTATAGAGTTCTCATTGTAACTCATCAAACCATGCTTGCAAGATTCTTGTAACACTAAGTTAAGAAGTAATATATTCAAGTATCTTGAAAATCATTCTTGTATTCATTAGCTTATTACATTATTGTCAACTTAGTTTGAGGTTCTACTTAATCAACTGAGTGAGACTTAGCGAGTTTGTGAGGTAAAACTTGTGTTGAGAGACCAACACTGATCCTGCAATTGGTATTAGAGCTTCTTAGGATCTTGAGTGTGAGATCTAACCATCCCAAATCATCCTTGATTTTCACACTTACTCACTTCACTCAAAAAGGTTCTCAACTAGGAATGGAGATCGGTCACTCACGATCCCTATTATCACTCCTGATAACTTCTGAGCTTGGTGTCAATGTATTAAAGGCTTCATCAAGTATCAAGATAGGGTAATATGGAGATCGGTCACTCATGATCCCTACAAGCCAAAGGTAGCATCTCCAACTAGTAATGGTGCTATGATTGAGAAAGCTATTAAAGACAACTCAGATAAGGACTTTAAGAAGATGGACATTGATTGCAAGGCCATGACTGTATTGCTTACAGTCATACCAAACTCCATAATGGTAGGCTTTGAGCACTACAGGTCAGCCAAAGAACTCTTTGATACTTTGACATTGATGTACTCTGGTTCCTCTAAATCCAAAAAGTCCAAGAAAGATGCACTGAAGTAGAAATTTGAAAACTTCACTTATATTATTGGTGAGACCTTGAGCCAACAATGCATTAGATACATGGACATAATTGCATCTCTTCAGTCTATAGGAGTGACTCTTGAGAAGAGTGACATAGTAAGAAAGTTCACGAGTGCACTTCCTTATGAGTGGACCTTCTATTGTGTCTCCATCAAGAGAACTAAGAATCTAAACACTCTTACCATGATTGAACTATATAGGATCCTTGATGGATACAATATAGAGATGGATACTCAGAAGGGCCATTAGGTAAACAGAAGATCAAATCCTCCTTTCAGCAATGCTCTACATTTTGCTAAAGGATCAAGAACTCCCAGCCCAAGATGTACCTGAAGTACAACCAACTAGCATCATACTCCTTAGGGCCTTACATCATATTTCCTGAGACACCCAGGTCTTAACAAGCTCAACAAAATCCTTCCCATGATAGTTGTGCTTTTGTTTTAGAAAATGAGCACTCTGTATATTTTAAATTCTGTTTTGATGATCTCAAGTGTTCTATCCTAGATGACGTGGAATATATGAACATTGTCAAACAGATGGCTCTTTTAACCTACATAGCAAAGAAGTTCTTTAAGAGAACTGGAAGGCAATTCCCATAGAACCCAACCAATAGCAAATTTGGGTTTGATAAGTGAAAAGTCAAGTGTTACAACTGCAACTAACTTGGTTATTTTGCAAGGGAATGCAAGGATCCTAGATCTAATCCTGGAGCAACTTAAGCCTGTAAGGTTATATAAGAAGGCTGATGCAACAAAAGCAACCAAAGGCTTCCTGCATGCATGCACTACATACAAGGTCGAAGTTGCTTCAGAAGTTTTACACTCTGTACATAAAATATTCTAAGTGTAAAATCTGCCGAAGCCAAAGTCCAAATCTTCTGAAGCTAAAGATGAAGTCTTCCGAAGCTTCAAACAAAAAGTCTTCCAAAGCCAATGAATTGAAGACTGATTTCTTCTGAAGACAAAGGAGAATATGCTTTCCTTGGATGTACTTTTGCATAAAGCTGATCCACTTTCCACTGCAACTCTGAAGTCTCACCAACTTGCATAATTTGGTGAGAAGGTCCATGATTTTGCAACTATACATTAAGGTCTTAAGTCTGTAACTTTCTACTTTATGTACTTTTTTCCTTATTGTAATATATTAGGATATGAGCTATGGCATGTCATAGTCACTAGTAAAAAGGTAATTTGTATTTGGACTCTACATTGATCTTGTTGTCGATCAATGTTTTCCAGCTGGCTTTCAAAGTATAGCCGGTTGTAATATGTAGAATAAACTATCTTAGTGTCTTGTATCTTTCTTAATGCATTGTAACACTTGTAAAAGAACTTGAGATTAATATACATCATTCTTGAAAACCATATATATTGTTCTTAAGTTCTGTCTCCTTGTTTGCTTGTGTTCTTTGTGTCTCTTACTCAAACCTGGTTCACTATTTGATCTGTTAAGTGTTCTAACACTCTCCTCTTTATGAGATTGATTATATTGACCTCCCTTAATCGGTCCTGCAATTGGTATTAGAGCATTCAAGGCTCATGATTGTAAGATCTCACCATCTTAAATATCCTCCATTCTCACAAAACTCTTAACATCTTAAATGGCAACTTCTAAGTCTGATATGGAAACCGGTACCATGGTATAGTGCCCACTGATCACTCTTGATGATTTTGATACTTGGTGTCTAAGAATGGAAGGCTTCATCAAGTCACAAGATAGTAGGATCTGGGAGTTAGTTACCTCAGGACCTCAAATTCCATGCACCTCTTTAGCTGCTACTGGAGGTGGCATGATACCAAAAGAAGTGGCAAACTACTCTAAAGAAGATAGAATAAGAATAGATGTAGATCAAAAATCATGAACTACTCTAAAGAAGATAGAATAAGAATAGATGTAGATCAAAAATCATGAATACCCTCCAAACTACTCATCCAAATGCCACCTACAGAGGTTTTAAGAAGTGTAAAACTGCTAAACAGCTACGGGATACACTGAAGCTGATGTATGAGGGGTCAAGCAAAGCTAAAGAGAACAAGAAAGATCTCTTGAAGCAGCTGTTTGAGAACTTCACCTTCAAGATATCTAAAACCATGACTAAAAATACTTCAGGCATGTTGAGATTGTGGACACTCTAGTGGATGTTGGAGTGAAGCTGGAGAATTGGGATATTGTAAGGAAGTTCATGTCCTCTGTACTAAGACAATGGACACTATTGTATGGTCATTAAAAGGGCTGAAAGCCTCAAGACCCTTACCCTCATAGAGTTATATGGCATGCTCAGCGGCTACCGGATAGAGATGAACATGCAAAATCCATCTGGAAACTCTAGCAATCAACAGAGTTCTGCCCTACATGTGGTTGAAAGGGATTATAGAGGACCACAACACCATCTTATCTTTTACCCTGATAACTCACCAAAGGGCCCGTTCATCACCTTCCTACAGACACCATGGGAGAGCTACATCAAAGGAAGCCCATTCCAAGAGACAAGCTCATCACAAGCCTTTGTGTCTCATGGTAAATGCACAGGCAAGTTCCTCTTTACCCTTGAAGATTTAGACTGTATCCATTCGGATGACGTAGAGTATATGGAGATAGTCCAACAGATGGATGTTCTCATGCATAGAGCTAAGAAATTCTATAAGAAGACATGGAATAAGTTTCCTAGCAATATGTCCAGTGAAAATTTTGGGTTGGACAAAAGCAAAGTGAAGTGTTATAACTGTATCCAGTGGAAATTTTGGGTTGGACAAAAGCAAAGTGAAGTGTTATAACTGTAACCAGATGGGACACTTTGCTAGGGAGTGCAAGACACCCAGGACTAATGGTGGCCAAGCACAACCCAAGCCAAACTACACTGAAGGAGCTCCAAACATCGAGAAGCCTAAGCAGCAAGCTGTAGTTGTTGTTAAAGAAGGAGGCTTTGATTGGAGCCTCCAGGTTGAAGATGAATCTCCAAACCAAGAACTAATGGAAGATCATGATCAAGAAAAGGTATTGGAACATTTTTGTACCCTATAATGCATTGCTAAAGTTAATAGATATAGGTCCTATAACATAGAGATGAGATCTAATCTTGAGTCCTTCACATCTTAAAAGCTGAATTTAAAGTAGCTAAAAGTGAGTATAAATTAAAAATAGAAGACTTAAAGAAAACCATTTCAACTCTTAATCATGAACATACAAACTACGAGATTCAAATTAAGGATCTCATCACTAAGTTAACTGAGTGCCAGGCTGAGCTTGTGATAGCAAAGCCAAGGCAGAGAAAAATGTTCTTGAAGAAGAGACCATTAAGAACATAATATCCTCATCCCTGCATGCCAAATTCTGTTATCAAAACAAACAGGGACTAGGATCTAATGAGATAGCTCCTCCACACACTTTATTATCTTTAAGATCTCCTAGATGTAGAACTGGCCAAGATTGTTGATACACATGTCCGTAGTTCTAATCTAGTGAGCTTAAATCTAATAGACTTTCATCTTGTAACACATATGTAATGTTTTATCAATGAAATAAAAAAAACTCTTCTATGAATGTTTATTGGTTGTTTAATGTTATATCTATTAATATTATTTATTGTTACAATCATATATGAACATGTTATATAGGTTTACAGTTGTTAGTCATAGTTCTGAATCATTAAAGGTTCAAGAATGTGTTTAACTAAGTATTCTGATTCAGTCACACGACTGGACCATGCGAATGGGCCAATCGCACGACTGAACCAGATGATTGGGTCAATCGCACGATTGAGTCATAAGACTGACTCAGTCGTACGAATGAATCAATCATATGACTCAGTCGCACGACAGAGCCAGTCGCTTGGCTCAGTCGTATGAATGAAAGCTGTAACCTATAAATACCATTTAATTTGTGGAAAAACGTGACACTTTGATAATTCACAACCCTAGCCATCCCAGTTCGCACAGAGCGTCCCTTCCAAGTTCATAGAACGTTTCAGATCATTCCTAGTTCATTCTTAACGTATTCTAATCGTTAGGTTTGGTCCGATTAACATTCTCCCTGATTGGATCGCCAATGAAATAGAATTCCGCATTATTTGATTCGGTTTCACGTAAAATCAGTTAGTACTCCGTCCGTTCTCGGTCCTAACAAGTGGTATCAGAGCATAGGCTCTTGATTCTTCGTTGATTCAATCTTGTTTTTGAAAAGTCAACATTTTTAAGCGAAAAGATCTGTTCTTTCTACTCAAAATCCAGTTTTTACCAGTGCATGCCTCGAAAATTGAGTCTTTTTCGAGTTGCAGCCGTCTAGGGAATTCAAAATTGTGTTTTAGGTCGAATTGTGTGAAAAAGGTTGAAAAATTCGAAGTCAGCAGTCTCAGTCGCACGATTGACTCAATCGCACGACTGAACTCCAATAGCCCAGTTCAATCGCACGATTGAACCAATCGCTCGTTCAATCGCACGATTGTCCCAGTCATTCTGCTCATTTGTCTAACTGCCCTAATCGCCTGCCCAGTCGTACGACTCAGCTCAATCGCACATTGATTGTCTCAGTCGTCCTTCAATCGCCCATTTCAGTCGCATACACAGTTTGGTTTTTCAAGTTTAAGACTACTTCATTATGGACTCAGAGAACTTTGCATTCTCAGCAGGGAAGGACTCCAGGATCCAGAACCTTTTGCTGTTGGAAAATGAGATCGGGAACCATAATAAACCACCTAAGCTATTGTCTCTTGATGAATTTCCTCAATGGAAACAAAGGTTTGAGATT
>BJCO01748290.1:0-14706 GCA_018326465.1 Flaveria floridana | reverse complement strand
GAGTGCTGCCTTTTAGAGGAGACCCTAGGACATATTTTGGAGAACTAAGTAATTGTAAAACAATTAACCTTTGGAATATCTTGTTTGCTCAAACTTGAGCATTGTACACTTGTTCCCGAGTTATGGGAATTTCCAATGCAAGTTGTTATTAATGTTTACATGATCATCTTATGTTATGGCTATGCTGTCGTGAACCTTGATTATACACGACACAAGTCTCCGATTGTGCTCGGGTATCGTCATGACTCGCTTGTCATCATACTATTATTGCTACTCTATTCATACCATGTGTTATGACGATCCCGTCTAGCTCACATTCCCGTGTTTCCGCTATCAGCGGGGGTGTGACAATATACACACACATACATATATACACACATACATATACACACACACACACACACATATATATATATATATGTATGTGTATATACATATATATATACATATATATATATATATACACACGTATATATACGTATATATGCGTATATATACACGTATATATACGTATATATATGTAACACCCGGATATTTTTATAGATGAGAAGAAATAATAAACGCGAATAAAAAGGAGAAAAATATAATTTAACCCAAGTAGAGGGGTTAAAGGTACCAAAAATGACAAAAGTATCAAAAGTTGGTACAAAAGTGGGCATGGCCACCCACTCTAGTCTGCACACCAACTTTCATTCGGTTTAGAGAGAGAAAGAGCAGGGAATTCGGATTCTAGAGAGAAGATCAAGAAGATCTCGAAATTTAAGGTAAGAATTTGTGTTATTAAGATGTTATTGGCTAGACTTAGCCTCGGTTACATGCTTACATGTGTTTGTATGTTCGGTGTGTGTGTTTTTGATGGATTTTAGGTTGTTGAACTCATTGCGTTCGGGTTTTGAGGAATTCATACATGATAGCTGCATAAGGTGAGTTTCTAGAACCCATTTTTAACATGTTTTTAACTGATTTTGGGGATGAAAATGCATATAAGTACGTTTTCATAAAAAAAGGCTTTGTATTATCCGACTGTGTATATGTGAATGTGTATGTTTTAGGTGTAAGTTTGGAATTGAATATGGTTATGTTCATGTTATAATGTTTAGATTGTTAGTACTAAGCTTGGATTATGATATATGATGCTTTGGGGACTGATTTATGTCGAATAGGTGAAAGTTGGTTGCCTATGCGCCTAAACAGTGGCCCATGCGCCCAACGGTCAAAACTGCCTAAGTGTGCCCAACCGCCCAAAACTCCATGTGCCTAAATCGTAACCAAACGTTTGGAAATTTGTCCAAAATGACTAAGTGTCAGGCCCATGCGCCTGAATAGTGCCCATGCGCCTAAGTCAGGCCCGTGCGCCTGAATAGTGTCCAAGCACCCAAGGCCCATGTGCCTAAGTGATTAGTGACTAAGTGTAGGCTCAGACGCCCACATAATGTCAAAACACCTAAACAGTGCAGAAACGCCCAAACAGTTCCCATGCGCCTACACACTTAGAATTATTTCTGGAATTTTAGGAAAACCAGAATTGTTAGGGTTTGACCTGATTTGACCTATGGGCTATGATTACCCATTTTAAGTATGATTATAGGATGGTTTAGGGTTATGGAATGTATGATTGATGTATGATATGTATAATGTGTTATCTTATAATGATATTCAAACGTATTTATAATATATTACAGAATACCTTAAATATTATGTTATTACTTTATGTAGTATGATAAATGAATGAAAGAACGTAAAGAATAACGTAACGAAGTGAAAGATAACAAAAATGAGAAGTAAAACATAATGAATGAAAGAATGGCTTGCAAACAAATAAAAAGGAGGTGCACGACCATGTTGTCATTAGCTCAACTGTGATGCGGGTTAGCTACCCCAAAGGATGCACACAGGGTCAATCATTGAGATTGACAATACCTTTGGTATGCCCTAGGTGACTAGGTCAGCTTCATGCACAATGTTCGTGGTTTAATTACCACAGGCCCAGTATCAGCTTCGTGCATAATGTTCGGGGTATTACCAATTGATTTGAATGAATGGGAGAGATGACTTTCCCTAGGTGACTGGGTCAGCTTCGTGCACAATGTTCTTGGTTTAATTATCACAGGCCCAGCATCAGATTCGTGCACAATGTTCAGGGTATTGTTCATCGATCCGTAAGAAAGCAAAAGAACGACGTAACGTACGGAAGAAAGTAAGAAAGTAAGAAAGTAAAAGAATGATGTAAAGTACGTTACGAAAGTATGAGAACGAAAGTAAGAGATGATGTAAAGTATGAAACGAAAGTATGTATATGAAAGTGAATCCTAATGAAAAGAATGTAATGAAAGTACGAACATGATGATGGAAGATAATAACGATATTATCTATTTGTACGTATGATGCATGATCGCATAAAAAGTAAAGAAAGGTTTTAATGAAAGTAAAGTATGTTTTATCGTATAAAATTAGAACTCACTCAACAACGCTGACTTTTATGTATTTTCCAGTTGGCATGTAAGAGTTGTTGAGGATGGCACGGGGCAGCTACTTGGCATTTTTGGGATGACATCCATTAGTATAACAATGACGTTTTTATGATGTAATGCAATTATGATATTATGTAACAGTTAACTGTATTGTATTACTTTGTAAAATTTGTCATTTATATATAAAATGGTTTTAATTAATTTCCGCTGCGATATTTTGAATAATATGTTTTACGTGCGATGAATGACCAACTGTGAGGTGCCCGGGAACGAGGCCTTACAAGTTGGTATCAGAGCCAAAGTTTAAGTGAAACGGGTAAAAATTTTCAAAAGAAACCTAAACTTAAACTAAAAATTGGACAAAAGGAAGGGATGTCGGTCGAAGTAGCTATGTACCATCAGGTATTTTCTAAAATGTTAGTCGGTATTATATGCGCATGTTAGTTGATCTGTTTGCTCTTAGTAGATTTAGATACTGATGTAGTCAGGATGGGAAATGCTTGGGGTATGAAGAGTAGAGTAAGTGGTTAATCACAACTAGCCACTGTAATTAGGGACTTACTATACTTGACATAAACTGAGCTATTACCTTGAATGACCGTGTTAGTGCTTGAATCTTATAGTGTGTTACAGGATGGCTACATGTAGATCTTCTAAGGCTTCACGAGGTGGAGTACGTGGTGGACGTGGTGCTGGACCACGGGTCATAAGAGGAACGCCCAGGGTTGAAAATGTGACCCATGAGGAGCCTGAGACCCCTCATCCGGAGGGTGGTGATGAGAGTGCTAATTTGAGAGCCTCAGTGAAGGAGGCCGTGGTGGAGGAGGTTCATCAGGTCATGAAGACGATCTTGCCGTCTGTAGTAACTGAAGTGATTAAAGCTGTTAGGGAAGGAGAAAGGAAGGAGAGGAATAGATCCTCGGGAAGGGGAGAACAACTGGAGACCGAGACGGTTATCCCTACTGATGAGGAAGAGGAGCAAGAAGAGCCTGTACCGGAGGCAACACGAGGCTGTAACTATAGGGCATTTCAAAGATGCAAGCCCCCTACCTTTGATGGTAATGGCACTGCTGTTTCTGCTCACCGATGGGTGAGAGAGATGGAGGTGGTTCTTGAAATCAGCAAGTGCCGGGAAGACCAGAAGGTGAAGTTCGCCACTCATTCATTTGTGGACTCGGCTCTATGTTGGTAGGACAATATTGTCCAAGCCGAGGGTAGTAGGGCAATTGGTAGGATGAGGTGGAGTGAACTGAAGAAGTTGGTGATCGAGGAGTTCTGTCCTCATCGGGAGTTGGACAAGGTGGAAAGGGAGTTACTGCAGCTGGAGTCAGGAACCATGACACATCAGCAGTACACCACCAAGTTCAACGAGATGGCATGACTGGTTCCAGATCAGGTGACGTCCCTATCTCGGATGATCAAAAGATACATTTAGGGCTTACCGGCGGATATCCACAGGCACATGATCGCCGCCCAACCGAGTACGTTTAAGTCGGTAGTTAATTTGGCTGGGAGGTTGTATAATGAGAGGGAGGTGATGGTGGTTGAAGGGAAGAAGACTGGTGGTGATGACCGGAACTGGAACCGGAAACGGTTTAGGTGTGGTGGCTTTACCCCAAATAACAAGAAAGCTAGGGTGGATGATCGACGGGTGGTTGCCATAAGCTCGGGAGTGAAGAAGTGCGGTAAGTGTAGGAAGGAGCACGCTGGTGAGTGCAGGCTGGCGCTTAATGTTTGTTTCAAGTGCGGGAAGCCCATCCACATCTCTAGAGATTGTAGAGTAGCGAGGTGCTTTAATTGTGGAGAAGTAGGCCACCTGAGCAGGGAGTGCAAGAAGCCGAGGGCAGAGAGTTCCTGAGTGGGGAAGAAGACCGAAACTGAGGAGCAAAGGGCAAGCGCTAGGGCATTCACAATGACCAGGGAGGAGGCTAGGACGGACCCTGATGTTGTGTCAGGTACGTTTCTAGTAAATCAAACTCTTGCTTCTGTGTTATTTGATTCTGGTGCTAGTAGGAGTTTTATTTCTGCTACTTTCTATGCTAATTTGCCTGTTAGTAGTAGATGTCTTGATGAGCCCTTTGATGTAGAAACTACCATAGGTAAGCCTACAAGGATTTCAGACTTGATTGAGGGTTGTGACGTCAAACTAGAAGGTCAAAAGTTTCTTGCTGGACTATTTGTGATGACCTTAGGAGGGTTTGATGTAGTCCTAGGAATGGATTGGTTAGCGGACTACGAGGTGAACATTGTGTGTCGCAAGAAAATGATTAGATTGACAGTGCCTGACGGGTGTTCGGTGACGGTATACGGTGATCGAGTTACGATGATTTCGAAAATGATTTCGATGGTGGTGGTGGGAAAGTGCATGGGTCGTGGATGTAGTGCCTATTTGGCCTACGTGATGGATGTGGACACGTCAACACCACAATTGTCCGATGTGCCGGCGGTGTGTGACTTTCCCGATGTGTTTCCAGAGGACTTATCAGGTGTGCCACCGGATCGTGAAATCGAATTTCAAATTGACTTGATACCCGGTGCTCAGCCTGTAGCTAAGGCACTATATCGGTTGGCTCCGACTGAGATGAAAGAATTAATGGAATAACTACAGGAGTTGCTTGATAAGGATTTCATTAGACTGATTATCTCTCCTTGGGGTGCTCCGGTCTTGTTTGTAAAGAAGAAGGACGGTAGCATGAGGATGTGTATCGACTACCGTGAGTTGAACAAGTTGACGGTCAAGAATCGGTATCCATTACCGAGGATTGGTGACTTGTTTGATTAGCTCCAAGGTGCCAACTGGTTCCAAGGATAGATTTTCGATCTGGCTACCATCAGTTGAAAGTAAGGAGCAAGACATTCCTAAGACAACTTTTCGCACGTGATATGGACACTACGAGTTTCTCGTTATGTCTTTCGGTTTAACTAACGTGCCAGCTGACTTTATGGACTTGATGAACCGAGTGTATCAGCCAATGTTAGATAAATCAGTGATTGTGTTTATTGATGATATCCTGATGTATTCGAGAAGTGAGGAAGAACATGCCGACCATGTACGTGAATTATTGGAGACATTAAGAAAGGAGAAGCTGTATGCTAAGTTCTCCAAGTGCGCATTCTGGTTGCACGAAGTTCAGTTCTTGGGTCACATGGTAAATCCCGAGGGGATTATGGTAGACTCAGAAAATATGAGGCGGTGATGCAATGAAAGTCTTCAAAGACGCCATCCGAGATCCATAGTTTCTTAGGATTGGCGGGATATTATTGAAGATTCATCCAAGACTTTTCCAAGGTAGCCTCACCTTTGATAAAGTTGACTCGCAAGGATGTGAAGTTCGTGTGGGGTCGAGAACAGGAGGATACTTTTAAGGAGTTAAAGACGAAGTTGACGCAAGCTCCTGTCTTGACATTACCCGAAGGGAGTGAATACTTAGTGGTCTATTCGGATGCCTCTTATTCTGGGCTAGGTTGCGTGTTGATGCAACGTGGAAGGGTGATAGCCTATGCATCCTGACAGCTAAAAACCCACGAATTCAACTACCCCATGCACAATCTAGAGCTAGCTGCGGTGGTTTTCGCATTGAAGATTTGGAGGCATTATTTATATGGGACGAAGTGCACAATTTTCACTGACCACAAAAGCTTGAATTACTTCTTCGAGCAGAAAGATTTGAATATGAGGCAGAGGCGATGGTTGGAGCTCATAAAGGATTACGATTACGAGATCCACTACCATTCGGGCAAGGCCAACGTGGTGGTGGACTCCCTTAGCCGAAAGCAAAGACCCGAGCCGATTCGGGTAAAGGCATATCAGTTGATTATGACCTCTGACGTGATGACGCAGGTCAAGGAGTTTGAAGAAGAGGATTTAAGAAAAGATCGTCTCAACTCTGAAAGGATGAAAGGTCTAGTCACGGAATTGGGTGAGAACACTCTTGGTATTAGAACCCGATTCGGACGAATGTGGATTCCTCGTTACGGGGATCTACGTGGAAAGATCATGGATGAGGCTCATAAGACTTGACATTCCATTCATCCTGGTGCTACCAAGATGTACCATGATATGAAGAAGGATTATTAATGGTTGGGTATGAAGCGTGACGTAGCGGAATACATGAGTAAGTGCCTTACTTGTTTGGAAGTGAAGGTAGAACATCAAAAGCCTTACGGGAGAATCCAACCGTTGGATATACCCGAGTGGAAGTGGGAGCATATCACCATGGACTTTATTATGAAGTTACCGCATACCTCGAGAGGGTATGATGCTATATGGGTGATAGTTGATTGTTTGACGAAAAGTGCTCACTTCCTACCGATCCGAGAGATGTATTCCTTCGAGATATTAGCGGATGTATTCATCAAGGAGATTGTAGCTCGTCATGGTGTACCGGTGTCTATCATATCTGATCGTGACACTCGGTTTAAATCAAAGTTTTGGAAGAGATTCCACGATGCGATGGGAACGAGGCTACATATCAGCACGGCTTATCATCCTAAGACGGACGGTCAGTCTGAGAGGACAATCTAGATACTCGAGGACATGCTTCGAGCGTGCGTGATCAATTTTGAAGGAAGTTGGGATGACCATTTACCATTAGCAGAATTCTCATACAACAACAATTATCATGCCAGCATTGGTATGCCACCATACGAGATGCTATACGGTAGGAGATGCAGGACACCTGTTTGTTGGGGTGACATTGGTCAGAAAGAGTTGGGTAGTATTGAGGTGATTGAGGCCATGACTGAGAAACTGGAAAGGATCAAAGCCTTTATGAAGGCAGCTAAGGATAGACAGAAGTCATATGCTGATAAAAGATGTAGACTGATTGAGTTCCAGGTGGGTGATAGAGTTATGTTAAAAGTCTCACCTTGGAAGGGTATCATTCGATTTAGAATGTGGGTAAAGTTGAGCCCGAGATACATAGGGCCTTTCCGAATAATTGCTTGAGTAGAAGAAGTAGCCTATAGGCTAGAACTACCCGATGAGTTAAGTGGAATTCACCCGACATTCCATGAATCTCATCTGCGGAAGTGTTTAGCAGACGAGGATATGGTTGTACCACTAGAAAATATCAAAGCAGATGAACGGCTCAATTATGTGGAGCAACCAGTGGCAATCATTGATCGAAAGGAGAAAAGGTTGAGTAATAAAGTGGTTCCTCTTGTGCGTGTACAGTGGAAGCACAGGAAGGGATTCGAGTCTACATGGGAGACTGAATAAGAGATGAGGCAACATTACCCTCAGCTGTTTGAGGAATAATAGGTTTCGGGGACGAAACCTATATAAGGGGAGTGGACTTGTAACACCCGTATATTTTTATAGATGAGAAAGAAATAATGAACGAGAATAAAAAGGAGAAAAATGTAATTTAACCCAAGTAGAGGGGTTAAAGGTTCCAAAAAGGACGAAAGTATCAAAAGTTGGTACAAAAGTGGGCATGGTCGCCCACTCTAGTCTGCACACCAACTTTCATTCAGTTTTAGAGAGACAAAGAGCAGAGAATTCGGATTCTAGAGAGAAGAAGAAGAAGAACTAGAAATTTAAGGTAAGAATTTGTGTTATTAAGATCTTCATAGCTAGACTTAGCCTCGGTTACATGCTTACATTTGTTTGTATGTTCGGTGTGTGTGTTTTTGGTGGGTTTTAGGTTGTTGAACTCATTGCATTCGGGTTTTGAGGAATTCATACATGAAAGCTGCATAAGGTGAGTTTCTAGAACCCCTTTTTAACATGTTTTAAATGATTTGGGGCTAGAAATGCATGTAAATACGTTTTCATAAAAATGGGTTTGTAATATACGACTATGTATATGTGAATGGTATGTTTTGGGTGTAAGTTTGGGATTGAATATGGTTATGTTCATGTTATAATGTTTAGATTGTTAGTACTAAGCTTAGATTATGATATATGATGCTTCGGGGAATGATTTATGTCGAATAGGTGAAAGTTGGTTGCCCATGCGGCTAAACAGTGGCCCATGCGCCCAACGGCCAAAATTGCCTAAGTGTGCCATGCCGCAACCATCATTCCCACCCTCCATCTTTCGAAATTCAGCCAAGAAAGCACACACACATGTCGATTTTAGTAGGTTCCAAGTGATTACAACGTGTTTGCAAGCAAAATTAGTGGATTCTACACATATAAAGGTTAGTTTTGATTGGTTTTTCATAGTTTTGATCTTGAGGAACCCTAATCCGAGAATTATGATGATAATGTGAAATTTATGGTTAATCCATGTCAGTATTGTTGTATTGATGCTAGTTTGGGTGTTAATTGCAAGTATTGATATGGATGTTGATTTTTTAGGTCAAATTAGGTCAAAACTAGAAACTTTGATTTGGGGAACTTTCTAGATTGATGAAATTGATGTTGTTTGATGATTGTATGATGTTAATTAGATGATATGGATGCTAGATTACATTGATTGTGCAAGAAATTGATGAATTTGATGTGTTGTTCATAGGTTACTAAGAATAGTAACTTTATTTTGCATGAAAGGGTGATTTGAATATGAATTGATGTTGTTAGTATGTTTATGATGATGATTAGATGCTAGATTATTGTTATGAACGTTGAAAATTCAAGAATGAACTTTGTAGTTCATACCTTGCCAAAAGTGGAAACTTTTGTTCATGATGATTGATGAAATATGACGATTAAGTATTGTTGATCATGTCTAGATGTTGTTATGAGCTTAAATTGATATATTAGTAATGAATTCATGAGTACATTGAGTTTTTGATGGATTTGGGATGTACTTTCCCAAAGAGAAAACTTTATTTGTACAAATTCTTACATATGAATAATTGATCATGTTTGAGACATTAGGATCATGCTAGTATGTTCATGGATTAATTCTAATGTGGTTGAATGTGTTCATTGGGTTTAATGAATGTTTAATTGGTTAATTATCTGTTTTGGCTTGGTTATGGGAATTCCTAGTTATGGGTCATATGAATTTGTCATACATGATTTGATCTTTGTATGATGCGCTAGTTGTGTTGTAGTCACACTAAGCATGATAGTTGTTAGAGTTTTGCATGAGTTGTATGATGACCTAATGTGGCATGATGACTTAGGGAGAACCTAGGTTGATAATGTGATACGCATGGTTAAATTGCATGATACACTTGTATGTTAAGTTATCTTACATGAGTAAACAATATTTCATCAAATATGTCACTAACGGGTCAAACGGGTCAACTAGGTTAACCTAGGGTTGTTAAGTTTTCTGTGTACACGTACATATGTACTTGTGTGTTCTAGGTAACCTTTGAAGGGTTGTCTTTGCATCTATCATGAGTCCCTTTATTCATTATCATTATACACAAGGTGAGTTCATGCCCCTCTATTTTTATAAACCTTCTTGTGGGGGAGGTAGCATACTTGTACTCAAATGTTGTTTTATTATTATAAGTTGTGTATGTTTTTAACATAGTGCTTAATACCTTGAAAAGTCCTCACACTTTTGGATCGTTAATAATGGTAACTAGCGGGAAATCTTGGCTAGTAATACTGGGTGTGACGAGCCCCACCCGTGCGACTCGAGGTCAAACGGGTGCAATATTGTCCTAAACACAAACATCGTCATGACCTGGTAAGTCGTAATGGGAGGCAACAAACAGAACACAGTCAGCTTCGATCGCGAAATCACTATGGTTATCACTATGCGAAATCACTATCGCGAAATCACTTCTTATGCTATACAATTGTTAACGTTTATGATAAACACAAACTTTTGAACTCACCAACCATTGTGTTGACATTTTTAGTATGCTATTTTCAGGTCGTTAACTCAGGTTGCCATTAGGAGCACAACACGGGTCCAGCATGCATCCCAAAACTTTATTTCATAGATACATTTGTTTGTCTTTTACTTATGGGTTTAAACATTAGGATGACGTGTGTTTTGCCATATTATGCATGTTATTACTTTGGGTTTGTCTTATTTACAAAACGCTTCCCCATGATTTTAAACGTTTGAACTTTGGTTTTGTTTTGAATGTGGCATATAATGTCATTCTAAGTAACTAGTGACTGTGATCCTGGTTTGTTCACACGCCTCGCGATAAAACCCCGCACGTGGATTTTGAGGGTGTGACAGATTGGTATCAGAGCTATTGGTTATAGGGAACTATGTTGCATACCCACTAGACTATAACCGCACATAGTTAGTTAGTTACTTGTTCCTTATTCCTCTACTATATACTCATTGGCATACACATTACACTCTCTGCAGCATGGCATCATCACCGAGAGCTCCGACAGCATCGCGGTAAAGACTGTCATGGTGAACTGTTGAGGAAGCCACAACAAACTCAAGAGACTCCTAAAGGATGCTTCAAATGCGGGAAGGAAGGGCATTACAAGCACAACTTCCCACAACTGAGGAAGAATAGGAATGGCAAAAATAATAATGGCCAGAACAACAACAACAATGGCAACAACAATAATAATGGCAATGGCAATGGTAATGGTGGCAACAACAATGGAGCCAAAGGGAGAGCCTTCGTCATTGGCTCAGGTGAGGCTCTAAACGACCCTACGACTGTTACTGGGAGGTTTTCTGTTAATGGATGTTTTGCTACGGTACTATTTGATAGTGGAGCCGATAGAAGTTTTGTGTCCTTAAATTTCTGTAACCTTTTCAATGATACGCCCTCAGCCTTAGAATCTAAATACACTGTAGAATTGGCCGATGGTAAACATATTCATGTAACGCATATCCTTAGAGATTGTAAGATAGAGCTTGCTGGTCATACTTTCGTTATAGATCTTATACCTGTTATGCTGGGGAGTTTTGACGTAGTGATATGCATGGATTGGCTCTCTAGTAAGCAAGCGGAAGTCATATGCCACGATAAAATCATACGGATTCCTGTTGGTGACGAAATCCTTACGGTCAGAGGTGATAGGAGTGGTACGGTGATAGGCATCATCTAGTATATGAAAGCACAAAAGTTTTTGAGAAAAGGTCGTTTAGCCATTTTGGCACTCGTCACCGATAAGCAACCGGAAGAAAGGAAAATGGAGGACATTCCCGTAGTGTGTGACTTTCCGGAGGTGTTTCCAGAGGATCTTCCTGGGCTACCACCTCACCGCCAAGTGGAATTCCAGATCGAGTTGACTCCCAGCGCAACCCCGATTGCTAGGGCACCTTATCGATTAGCACCGAACGAACTGCAGGAGTTGTCATCACAACTTTAGGAGCTTTTAGATAAGGGCTTTATTCGACCTAGCACTTCACCTTAGGGAGCCCCTGTCCTTTTTGTTAAGAATAAGGATGGCACATTTCGAATGTGCATCGATTATAGGGAATTGAAGAAGGTCACAGTAAAGAACCGGTATCCCTTACCTCGTATTGATGATCTGTTTGATCAACTTCGAGGATCTAGTTACTATTCTAAGATGATTTAAGTATATGTGTATATATATATACTTATACAAATATATATATATATATGTATATATAGATATACATACATATATATGTGTATATATACATGGACCTCATTAATCGCATGTGCAAACCCTATCTCGATCAGTTTGTTATTGTGTTTATCAATGACATACTGATATATTCTAAGACCAAGGAGGATCATGAAGAACACTTATGATTGATCTTAGAACTGTTGAAGAATGAACAATTATATGCCAAATTCTCTAAGTGTGACTTTTGGATACGAGAGGTGCAATTCCTAGGTTACATTGTTAATGTGAAGGGGATACATGTTGATCCTGCTAAGATTGAGGGAATAAAGAATTGGGCTATACCCAAAACGCCGAGCGAGATATGGTAATTCCTTGGATTAGCAGGATATTATCGACGTTTCATAGACGGATTCTCTAAGATCGCACAACCTCTCACAGCCTTGACTCATAAGGGAACGACATACAAATGGGGTGAGAGTCAAGAATCGACTTTTCAACTGTTAAAACAGAAACTTTGTAGTGCACCGATATTGGCACTGCTAGAGGGAACAGATGATTTCGTGGTGTATTGTGACGTATCCGTTCAAGGATTGGGTTGTGTCTTGATGAAGCGATATAAGGTGATAGCCTACACCTCGAGACAACTAAAGGTTCACGAGAAGAACTATACCACCCATGACTTGGAATTGGGTGCAGTGGTTTTTGCCTTAAAGATTTGGAGACATTACTTGTACGGTACCAAGTGCACTATCTACACCGATCACAAGAGTCTTCAACACATCTTCAAGCAAAAGGAGTTGAATATGAGGCAACGACGTGGGTGGAGCTTCTAAACGATTATGATTGCGTTATCAAGTATCATCCGGGGAAGGCGAACATCGTTGCTGATGCCTTAAGTCGGAAAGAAACAGCTAAACCTAGATGGGTACGAGCCTTAAAGCTTACAATCAGTACCTATCTGCCTGAACAAGTTAAGGAAGCATAGATAGAAGCCTTAAAAGCAGAACATATCGGGTCTGAGTCATTACGGGGGATGGATAAACAACTGGAGGGGAAAGAGGATGGAATTCGTTATTTCATTGATAGACTTTGGGTGTCTGTCTATGGAAATATGAGGGACTTAGTTATGAGTGAAGTATTCTATACATCCTGGATCTGATAAGATGTATCATGACCTAAAGGCGCACTACTGGTAGCCTAAGATGAAGGCGGATGTAGCAACGTATGTGAGCAAGTGTTTCACCTGCTCGAAGGTAAAGGTCGAATACCAAAAACCATCCGGACTGTTACAACAACCTGAGATACCAATGTGAAAATGGGAACAAAACTCCATGGATTTTATTACTAAGTAACCTCGGACTAATACTGGTTGTGACACAATATGGGTTATTGTGGATCGGTTGACAAAGTCTGTTCACTTTCTTGCAATTAAGGAAATGAACAAGATGGAGAAATTAACCCGACTGTACCTTAAGGAGATCGTTTCGAGACACGGTGTGGCGAGCTCAATTATTTCTGACCGCGACGCTCGTTTCACGTCACACTTCTGGCAATCACTACACAATTCTTTGGGTACACGATTTGATATGAGTACAGCTTATCATCCACATACTGACGGCCAGAGTGAGCGTACCATACAGACTTTGGAGGATATGCTACGTGCTTGTGTGATTGATTTCGGTAATAACAGGGAAGTTCACCTGCCATTGGTGGAATTTTCTTATAACAACAGTTATCACACTAGCATACAGGCTGCACCTTTTGAGGCTTTGTATGGGAGAAAATGTAGATCACCAGTTTGCTGGGCTGAAATTAGTGATAGTCAGCTAACGGGTCCTGAGTTAATACATGAGACAACTGAGAAGATTGCGCAGATACGAAACCGTATGGCTGCAGCACGAGACAGACAGAAGAGTTATGCTGATAAGAGAAGGAAACCCTTAGAGTTTCAGATTGGCGACAAGCTCTTATTGAAGGTCTCACCATGGAAAGGCGTAGTTCGGTTTGGCAAGCGAGGGAAGCTAAATCCGAGGTATGTTAGACCATTCGAGATATTGGAAAGAATAGGTCCAGTGGCCTATCGACTAGCCTTACCTGATTCGCTAAGTGGAATCCATGATGTATTTCACGTTTCAAATCTAAAGAAGTGTTTAGCTACCGAAATAATGGTCGTACCACTAGAGGAAGTTCAGGTGGATGAACAATTACGCTTTATTGAAGAACCAGTCAAGGTGATGGACCGTGAGGTGAAAACACTTAAGCAAAGCAAGATACCCATATTCAAAGTTCGTTGGAACTCACGACGTGGACCAGAATTCACGTTGGAACGTGAAGATCAAATGAAGCTTAAGTATCCTAAACTGTTCGACAAGACGACTCCTGCAGATGATGGTATTGATTTAAATTTCGGGATGAAATTTCTTTCAACATGGGGATGATGTGACAACTCATCCAAAACTCACTAGATTTTGATTTCTGTGTGCCAATACAGTAGACCAGTGATGGAACACTCACCATGTAACGCAATTTTCAGGACGAAAATTCTTTCAACATGGGAATAATATGACATCCGGTAATTTTCCGTTACCAAACTCCATTAGTTCCGTTAAGTCTTGCATAGACGTATCGTAAGCACACACTAGTTGTCGTTGAACGTTGGTGACCTAATAATAATAATCAATGATAAACAATGATAATCAAATTAATAATGTTGATTATTGGTTGTGATTATATGATTTATGAATTTATAGATTTTAAATATTTATTTTGTAAATTTTACGCGATAACGTGACTATGTGTTAT
>BJCO01748287.1:0-11653 GCA_018326465.1 Flaveria floridana | reverse complement strand
GTAAATGAGTTGCTTTTTTTTATTAATCATATCTGCAGATATATATGGTTACTATATACACTTACTGATTCCCGTACATGATCGAGGATAGGAGTGAGTGAAGACGTAAAATTAAAATTAAGGACTTCTAGCGGGACCGGTGGGTAGGAAGGGTAGACGTAGATCTTGGGTAGGAATGGTAAACGTAGATCTGTTGCGGCCCACCTGTCTTCCTATTTCTGCCCTTATACGTGATTCTACCTGCTTATTTGATGTACACACTTTCTATGTATTTAAGTGATTTATACATGTGTGTTGTCTGACTTACTTTATGTTTGCGATTGCGACTGTTACTGGTTTTCATTACCGAGTCGGGGGTCTCTTCGGAAGCAGTCTCCAGATGGTTATTTTAATGAACATAACCAAAATAGTAGGCGGTCAACTCCACTAGTCATTAGATCGAGATATGCATATTTGGCATCTGCCATATCTTAGAAAGATCAAGTATAGCTAGGAGGTAAGGAGCCTTAAGTGCAGTCGTAGTAGCATCAAGGACCACCACCACCGCTACTACACCACTACCCACCGCCTCAACAGGGACCACTATAGCCACCACCTTAGCCTTAGATTTTTCTTAGACCCTTTGTGCCATCACTTGACTTGACTTGGGAGATTGATACTCCCTTACGGGATGTGATTTAAATAGCTAGGATGTTTGATGTTAGGTCAAGGCGGTCACACACTATGTCGTGGTGGATGATGGAGTTCACACAAATTCAGGCTCGCCCGTTTGGGGTGTTTGTTCTTACTTTTCCTAATCTGCTAGATCTTGATCAACCTCTATTGCCTTAGTTTATTTATGTACTTGTAACTTATTTATGTACTTGTAATTTATTTATGTTTTAATGTACAAACTTGGTATTTTTATGTATAAAGTTATCCTACATTTTATAATAAATTAGGAGCTTTCAAAAATTTGATTGGACTACACACAAATGCGAAAGTTTTCAGCAAATACAAAAATGCTTATTAAAGAAAAGAGTTTGCATAAAATCCAAAGCTTTATTATAATTATACATGATAAACACTAAAATGTATAACTTGCATATTGTTCAGCGGTCATAAATCATCTGTATCTGGAACAAGCATCTTGTATATTTACTTTTTGCCACTCCAATGAACTATTTTGAATAAACCTACGCAATAACATATAGACTACTATCCAAGAATCTTGTCTAATATGACCAACATTAATTATGATGTCACACAGTTTAACGTAAAATTAAATATCTCTTCTTGTTTTATATGTTCCCAATAAGATAAATGTCGTACAAACTATGAAGAAAGATTGAAATTGCACCATGATTTGGTTAACTACATGATGAATGTATGATAATTCTTCACACGTTTTTGAATGACATTCATATAAAAAGAATATATAAATTTATAACCTCCTCATACAAATTTAGAAAATATACCAGTCTTCCACGTTATCAGATATTGGTGTATATGCATGCAAAAAATAAAAAAAATAGTTACTTTTTGGTTCTTCGCTTAAATTAAGTACTAGCACAACGATATCGTATCTACCACCTACAATGGAATATATAGTTGGTTTGTTCTATCACCATATTGGTCGACATCATGTGATCCAACAGATAATAAGTCAAAAAACTCAAAGGGGAGAATGAGTTGATGCAATAACTACTTGGTTCTTTGTATTTCATCTAACTTTAAAAACATAGGTCTGTTTGTTTAAGCATGAACATGTTGTAGAAGAAAATAAAAGTTATTATTCTTTTAAATACATTAATATCACATACGTGTGTTTTAAAAACTTACACGTGCCCATAACAAATAAATTCCTATAAAAATTCAAGAACACCCATAGGTATTCTGACAATTATGATTCTCCACTAAAGCTGGAATGTTATTAACATCGGCAGATGAACGTCTTTGATTGTGGTTTCTTCCGTGACGACATCTTGTATAACGAGACAATGAAATGAAAAAATGTACGGGTTTTTATATAATAGTTTTTTATTGAATCTTATGTCACATCAGATAATTTGTACATATATTGAGGAATATTATGTTAAGTCAAATAATTAAAAAGCATTATCCTAAATTGAAAAAAAGTGTACTTACTTGTCATATAGAAATATACGATCTATATATATACCCTCGTATAGACTTATACGACTCATGTGCATTGGGTCGTAGACGTCCATACCACTCGCATGAATAATCTCCAACTGATATGACACAGTGACAGTCCATACAAATCGTATAAGTCCATACAAATCGTATATGTCCATATGAGTCGTATGAACATCATGATATGATATTTGGATAACCTATCGGGATGTACATATCGTTAGCTGATAATGGTGCGTAATTATCAGCTAACATATATATGTGATTGCTTATGGAATCGATGCCTTCATTGATAATCAAATGAGTTAAATAATACATAAGCCTAACTAGAATTCCAATATTTCAGGGAAGAGATAAGTGATAAGCATTACAAAGAGATAATGATGAAAACAAAATACAAATATATACAAACTAATAAATAATCATATATATCCGTTAATACGCCCCCGTAGTCGTAGCATTGGCTGGACGAATGCAAAGACTGGACCGAAATCGTTGAAATAGTTGTCGTGGAAGTCCCTTGGTGAAGATGTCAGCATACTGATAATCAGCGGGGACATGTAAGACATGAACAAAATACAACCGAACCTTGTCTTGAACAAAATGAATGTCAATTTCTATATGTTTAGTGCGTTGATGTTGCACCGGGTTCTGTGATAGGTATACTACCGATATATTGTCACAATAGATGACCGTAGCATAAGGAATAGGCACATGTAACTGTGACAACCGGCAATTTCAGGTCAATACCCGACCTTGACTTGGTTATAATTACACATATAATACTTGATTTTCAACTAAATTCCAATTATTGAAGTCATTTCATGCATTACAAAATTTCATGCATAACATTTCATGCATCGGTTATTCGGCGTAATTACCATTTTTTTACACGCGATACAACCGGCACACATACGAACGTTGGTGATAATTAATATATGTGTACTAATAAATACTTTAAGGTGTTTTAAAGTATTTTAGATTCCACTGTTTCAAAGCATTTTAGATTCCAAATTAAATACATTGGAAAAACTCAAATTTATAAATACACCTAATAACGTAAATTGATATTTTACCCGAAATGAATCCTTTTAACGCAACTACTAAATAAATGATGTATCATTAACATACTATAAATATTAAATGATATGATATTATACAAGTACTTATAAAATTTTAGTGTATTTTAAAAAGTAAAGAGTAAAAGTATGAACATATGTAAAAATACTAATTTTACAACAAATACTACCCAAATACCCAATACTACTCAAAAGTTGAAAAATCAAACCTTTCCACCATCACCTAGCCGTCCACCACCTCACCCCCATCAATTCCTCCTCTTTCCAAGATAAAGCAAAGAAAAGACTTGTCCAAATTGGCTGACTTTGGTAAATTTGAGGATTTCCCTTTTGGTGATTATCTTTTTGAAGTGTTTAAAGTGGTTTGGTTCTATTACTACTTTGAAACCCCTTTCCCTCCCTTTTAAACATGAATTTGCATCAATATCTTAAAAAGTATCAAATTTAAAAAGGGCAGATGACTATAAATAGTGACATACACTTTACATATCCACCATACTCACATACTACACTCAATTCTCTTCTTTCATTCTCTCAAAATTCGGCCAAGACACCACCTCCACCATTTCATTTTGTTTTCAACTCATTTTTCACAAATCTTGGGTGATTCAAGTGCCATTGTTGAAGACCAAGTGATTTTTGAAGCTTCCAAGCA
Source organism: Flaveria floridana (assembly GCA_018326465.1). NCBI lineage: Eukaryota > Viridiplantae > Streptophyta > Magnoliopsida > Asterales > Asteraceae > Flaveria > Flaveria floridana. Next base: position 7,783 of record BJCO01748287.1, on the reverse strand, counting down.
TCCTACAACATCTTCTCCACTTTTTCTTGTTTGGTTCTTAGTTCAAAGGATCAAGTCTTCTTTTCTTTGCATTTTAAGACTACCATCACTTTCTCCTTGCTTGTTTAAGGTTAGCACCTTGTTTCTAATCTTCTATTCATCACCATAATGTGTTCATGTTCACTAACTCATCCAAAAGTGCTCTAGCAAAGTTTAAAAAGTAACAAAACATGTAAGACATTTTCTGGCAGATTCATGTTCTGTGTTTTCAACACCATAACTCGACCTGAACATGGTGAAATGAACCGTTTCTTGAGCCTAACATTAACCTTAGGATGTCTAGTTTTAAACTCATCTAACCTTGAAATTTTTAGATGAGTATAACCTATCCAAAACATACAAACATAATTAAAGTGTTGAACCTGAAGTTTTGGCAGAATAAATAGGGCAGAAAAATTGAGGCATAAGTTATGCTTAAAGTAATCAAATGGTAATTTTCCTTCTGTGGTAACTTAGCTTAAGGTGTTAGGTTTAAAAGTAATATAGGCTCTATTTCTGAATGTAGGGTTTGACCACTCAACAAGGTGAATTCCATAGACATGTATAGAAAAAATGCTGCACTGACATCTGTTGCTTCATGACCCATTTAGAGGCACTTAAACTTAATTACATATTACAAGCTATACCTTTATGGAATCCTAAGACATATATCTATATGTGATAAAAGTATTAGATTTTATAAAAATTATTTGTACCATGAAAAGAGGATGACAACCAGACCCAAAAATCCCATTGATTCTGTCAAATGCCCATATTTATATAAAGTAAACTTTTGGAGATAATTGGTAAAAAGGAAACCCATACACATGGAAAGTATAATATCATTATACTTAATATAAAACACATTCAATATATTATGTATTTTTATGATGATAAATATGAATACAAGAATCTAAATAAAACATTAACGACTCGACATGTCTAATTACTAGTCAAGTGATATTTTCAAAACTAACTTTGTGGATGAGTTATGCATGACCATATAGGGTTAGTAATCATGACCTCATGAATATATTATGATTTTGTTTAGGTGATTCCTAGACCAATCATACGTAAGGACTATTGATAATATTCACGCGTGCAATTGAGGTGAGTTTCACGGCCCCATTTTTACTTATTTTCCTTTTGGGGGAGATTACATGCAAATTACTAATTTTCTTGGACACATTTACTTTTCAATGATTTCACATGTTATATAAGTTGTTTACTTACCGTATGAAGTCCCCTGTTATCGAACCGTTAATCTATTTCCCAAAGCGAGGTAATCATGGATAGTACTATTGGGTTTGACTACCCCCACCCGGGTTAATTACCCTAACCTTGACTGGAGGTCTAAACGGGTGCATTATTAGCCTGTTCACACCCATGCTCACGGTAGGCATGGGTAGGTGCAATTTATTATAGTTATAGTCTAGCTTCGGTTGCGGCGCTTATATAATTTGTAGCATTATATGTACAACAATCAAATCATAGAAAGTATTATGGTCCTTTACGCTATTTATTATTACTTAAAACCTGTGAACTCACCAAAATTATGTTGACATTTTTCATGCATGTTTTCTCATGTAATTGATAGATGCACCAAGTTAAGCTAGTATGGATCATCTCATGTTTAGGGCCATTCATGCTGTTTGGGACATTCATTTTCGTATCTGTCATGTTTTGAAAACAATTTACCTTATTACTATTGCTTCCACAAATTTAACTCTGAACAATGGTTTACTTTAAACTTATTTGAGACGTATGTTTTACAAAACCATGTAGTGGTCGATCAGTGACTATAAAACCATGACGTTCGCACCCCGCGAGAAACCGTCGTGGTTTGGGGTGTGACAGTAGAAGAAAGACTTAACCCCCTTCAGATGGAAATCCTAGAAAGAGGAGGTCGAAGAATTCTATCGGAGGAAAGTTGAGAACTAAAAAGGAGGCTTTGAAAGGTGAAGACCTTCGTGTATGACCTAACCTCTTCATTCTTAGCAATCATAAAAACTTCTTAGTTTTAGCTTCATAGGAACAATCGTGCGGTTCCTAGATATTAATCTGTATTCGTTGGGAAACCCAAAACCTACTTGATCTGAAACCTTTAATCTATTGTATCCTAATTATCCTGTCTAATTAAAGGCATTCGCACTAATATCCTCTTCTTTTCAATCATTATTAAGATTCTCAGTGAGGACCGTAATACCGTCGAGATTGTGGGAATCGTCTCCTTGCTAGATTTACCTAGTAGGACTGCGCTTTGAAACACAGTGGAGAATCTCTTCTTGTTAATTCTATACAAATGTTAAATGATCTGATTGTGAAGCCAAAAATCTATACATGAAACGACTCACTAGTTTTGTCAAACATGTTATAACATTGGGATAGTTACTTGAATCTAAATCAAACCTGGTTATTTGATACATAATCAACAACTTTCATCCTGTAATGCTCAGCTGAATAGCTTTAAATTCTCAAGACTCATACTTTGAGTGTATCACACTCGGAAACAACGTGAGCGATATTAAAATTCCGAGGACGAAATTTCTTAAAGGAGGGGAGAATGTAACACCCCTGAAATATTGCCCAATTAGAAAACCATAAAATATTATAAATCCCAATAAAGGTCTGAATTGAGTTGGGCTTACCAAAGAAAACTTGGAAAAGAAACTAGCCTTCTTAGGCCCAATAAGCCCAATAAGGGCCCGAACTTATAAACAAGGCTCATTTAAGGCCCAAATACACGTTTACAAACTAATTAAATATGTAATCATGAAATAATGAATTCTTGTGTGACTTGGAATAACTATAGAAGAATCCAAACTGAAAACAGATTCAGAACCTATACCGGGTAAAGTTCCGTAATCTAACGCGTACTAACGTCTGAGTTCCATCAGAATTTCCTTATAATGGCTTGTTATCCTACCAATATCTTTGTTAATCATAACAAATATTGTAAATAATGCTTGCTAAAAGATTCTACATCAAACGTGCATAATCAACTGAGATACGTGGGTGAAACGCGAATACCGGTTTTCACCGGCATTTAACTGACATCTGATACGTCAACCGAACCCCGCAACATCGTAAAGATTCATCTAAACATTATATTTATCATAACATTATAACTTAGAGAGTGAGACGTTTGTTCGGAGCAAATGTGTTTCGAGACGCGACCGTGGCGTGTACCGGTCTAGGATTAGGTCAAACCCGAGAATTTGACAGATAAAGTTTTAACACGTATGAAATGGGAAATTAACATGCAAAATAGTATTTAATACTTAATGTTATATATATATATATATATATATATATATTATGATACCAAAATAATAACAAAGCTCATTCGAGGAAAACGTTTAAACAAGTTAAACGTGTTGAATATGCGATATTTACATGTTGGAACTCGTTTAATTATCAAGTAAATTTTAAATATGATAAAATAAATACTCTTGGAACATTTATAATATTTGGTATAATTAAAACCATCGTGAAATAAATTCATAACAATACGAGAAAAACTGATCCGAACGTGTTACGGACAGAACCGTTAACAAACCCACCACTTAACCCTACTATGTAAACCAATTTTTCTCCATTTTAGGGTTTCAAAACAAATTTGAGAGAGAGAAGGGCATCAGCCGCAAACCCCCCTCCCTCACTCGAATCCCGGCCGGTTTTCGGCCACCAGCGGCGGCCTCCGGCGAGTGGCAGCTAGTGCCACACCTTGCCGAACTTCCCTCGATGCCCCGGTCACAAGAGTGTCCTTGATTTCTCCCAAAACACAGCATAATGACAGGAATCTAAGGCAGAGGTAACGGTTGCAGGTTGGCTCGATGGTGATGACGATAGTTCACGGTTGCTGTGGTTGGTTAGGCGGGCAGGGGGAGGTCGATCGTAGGTGTGGTCGTGATGTTGACGGTGGCGGTGCTGTAGTGGTGCTGCAGATCTAGGTCAGAAGAGGTGGTGTTAGGGTCCAGTGATGGGATGATGTTGGCGGTAGTGGTTGATTGGTGGTTCCTGACGACTGCCCAAAGGCAGCGGCAGTGATGAAAGTGGTCGCGAACGAGGGGCTAGCATGGCTGCTGGTAGTCAATGGTGGATGTGATGGTAACTGTCGGCTGTGGGTGTCAAGGTTGTTGAGGCCAAACCCGGGTGTGGCTGCGATCTTTGTGGTCGTCGGTTGTGGTGATGATTGTGGCTGTCGTTGGTATAGTTTAGGTTATGGTCGGGGTGGTTGTTGGTCTTGGTCATGACGTGGGATTATAGTTGTGGTGGCAGATCGAGGTAATGGTGCGGTAGGGTGGTAGTCGATTATGGTTGTAGGTGGTAATTGGGTGGCAGTGGTGATGATATAAGTTGGTGATTATTGTGGTGGTCATCGGATGTCGAAGTGAGGATGTAAATCAAAGGCGGCGATGATGATGTCGATTGTGTTGGTGATGCACGTTGATTGTGGAGATGGTGGATATGTATGTGATCATGGTTGTTGGTTTGGGTTATCAATTTGGTGGCGAGTTTGGTTACTTTGATGATGGCCTAAAGCCGATTAGTTTGATCGTGGAAAATCGTGGTTGTGATGGTGTCTAAGTGGTGGGATAGTGATGTTGGTCGATGGTGTTGACTGTGGTTGTTGCCATTGATTATGGTGGTGGTTGTGTTAAAATGATAAGGTTGAGTGACGGCCTACCGAGGCCAACATGTATTCAACGACAAGAAAATGATTAAATCGAGAGGAATATGAGTGGAATAGCGAACGTGAACCGAGGGAAAGGTATAATCACACACGCTACTCATTTACAATTCGTTGATAATTCGCATATGTAGGCAATACGTTGAGCTCTAGCACGATAAACGATACGTAAGATTAATAGAAATCTAAAGGCAACAACAATATGTATTGACTTAAACAAACGAGTTCTAGGATACGAAACTGAAATGCTAAGTATAACCGTGCGCTAGACGTTCATATACATATAAATATAATGATAATAAAATAACTTATGTGTGTTGAGCTACAAATATGTATGAAAATATTAATGAGTTTAGAAATGGTCAAGAACGATTGTGTATATTAGAAGAGATGTGGTCGAGCACATGATGTAAAACAGAATTGGTAATGTTATCATATAAGCAACAGATGTTAGAAACATATGAGTACTTATTTGATATCTTGTCACACAAAATATTTACAAGACCTTGAGATGTAAAATACATACAAATACAATCGTGCATATATACAATAATACTTTAGGTAAACCGACATCTACATATATTTATGTAAGACGAAAGACTTAAAGATAGTATAATAATCCTTCACCTCAGTATGGCTAATATGAACCAATTAACACAAATATTATTAGTATCATCCCTTGGTGAATATAACGACAAAATTATCGATGACTGCATTATTCTAGCAGCAATCTATTTAATGCTAGGATACAAGTGTAAGCACTATAAATATTATTGAAACATCTAATACATTATTCGGAACATTATATTATAGATTGCTAATGTCATCAATGATAATCATCTATAAAGTTTGGAATCTCCAAATCAACAGATTATTGCTATAATTATAGTACTAAGAATCATTACTCGGATAAGAACATTGGTTATTCTAATATGGACAAATTAGCACATGACAACTAATACTTGTACAAAATGATAAGATACAACAATGATACTAAACACCAACATTAAGTTAAGCAAAGAGCTCAACTACACGCATGTGATAACATCGTGCTAATGCTAAACATAAATCCTATATGTACAAATTAGGATTTTGCATTGTTGGAGCCCTTCACTCTATACCGAGCTCAGAATCTATGTAAGGATACCAGGTGAGTTCTCGTGTTCCCCTTTTTACTTTTGTTTTGGGGATGAAGCATGCTCTTTCAAACTGAAACTTTTAACTGTTCTATTTTATGATACTTATGTTGTGGATTTTGATGATACCTGCTGATACTTGAATCACAATCATTAGTTCTTTTGTGAACCGCTTGTTTTATATGGATAGATCTATTTGGGGAATCCCCCACACACAGTGGCTTCTATTTAGGAAGGGTACCCCACTGATATCCAGAGGAATCGTTTGTGGCATGTAACAGGTTTTGATAAGATACTATGGTGAACCATCCGGGCAGGTATGGTACACTGGTTTGGGGCTCAGTTCTCCCCTTCGGGGTTAACCGGTACAACTTAACTTTAGAAGAGGCTAGCCGGGACTGAGTGAAGGGTTGATTGTGACCCCACAACAGTGATAACTGATACTAAACTCTAAATGGTGGACTTCAAGATTCCGTCTTGTTTTAAGACTTGAAGCACTTATGTTTTGAAAGCCAACTAATGATTCTAAAGAGCCTTTTTGTTTTTAAACTTTAAGCACTTGAACTGTAACACCCGGTTATTTTTTAGGTAAAAAGAAAGAATAAAAGCAAAGGAAAAGAAAGAAAATGTAATTTAACCCAAGTAGAGGGGTTAAAAGAGTCAAAAGGACAAAAAGAATAAAAGTTGGTGAATAAAGGTGGTATGGCCGCCCATTTTGGTCTGCACAACACTCTTCATTTGGATTGGAGAGAGGGAGAGCAGAAACTTTTGGGAATTTTAGAAGAAACAAGAACTTCAAAGTTTTTGGTAAGAATTCTCGAATTTATGATGCTTTAGACGATTCTAGACTTTGTTGTATGCTTATAAATGTGATTGTGTGTTCGGGTGTGTGTGTATGTGTGTTTTAGGTAATAGAAACGTCTGGGAAACTCAAAGAGAAGGGTATAAGCTCGAAAGCAGCGAAGGTGAGTTTCTACACCCCTTTTTTAACCTGTTTTAACTGATTTGGGGCTGGAAAATGCATGCGAACATGTTTTTATAAAATGGGTTTTACTCGTACGTATGTGTGTATGAATGTGTATGTGGGTGGGTGTAAATTTGGGGTCTATAAGTATGCATGTACATGTTATGATGCTTAGAATGTTGGTACTAAGCTTAGATTATGATTTAGAATGATTTGGGACTGATTTATGATGTTAAAAGTGGAAGTTAGTTACCCAACCGCCTGAACAGTGGACCATGCGTCTAACGGCTTAGTTTTTTAAGTGTTTCCAACCGTCCAATATGCCCATGTGCCTAAACAGGGCCCATGCGTCTTAACAGGGCCCATGCGCCTAAGAAAGAAAATGACCAAGTGCAGACCCATGCGCCTAAATAGGGCCCATGCGTCTAAATAGGCCCATGCGTCTAAGTAGGAAAACGGCTAAGTGTAGGCCAAAACGTCTGAACAGGGCCCATGCGCCTAAACAGGCCCATGCGTCTAAGTGAAAAAGTGACTAAGTTAAGCCCAGACGTCTGCATAGTAGCAAAACGTTTGAACAGGGCAGAAGCGCCTAAATAGTGCCCATGCGTCTAGACCCTTAGAATAATTTTCTGAAATTCTGGGAAAAACAGAAAGTCTAGGGTTTTGACTAAGGTTGACTTATAGGTAATGATTACCCAATTTAAGTATAATTATGAGATGTTTTAGGGTTATGGGTTGTATGTATGATGTATGATGGGTATAAAATGTATGAATGACGTATAGCACGTACGATGTGATATCTTTTAATAATGATTAAACGTATTTGTATTATATTGTAAAATACGTTATATATTATGTTATTACTTTACGTAGTATGATGAACAAATGAAAGAACATAAAGAATAACGTAATGAAAGGAAAGATAACAATGATGAAAAGTAAAACGTAATGAACGAACGAATGGCTTGCAAG
>BJCO01748258.1:0-10047 GCA_018326465.1 Flaveria floridana | reverse complement strand
GAATGAATATAATCAAATAAATACATTCAATCCAAACCAAAACAACACAAGGTCTTAAGCTAGGTTATGCACTATCATATGAACAATCATTAACATCATTCAACAAACAAAATAAACCCCATCAAACCCGAAATTTTCAGCCTACATAAACTGAAAATTTGGGTTTGTTTGTCCAAACAAACAACAACCAAAGATGTCAACCAATTGATATTTCTATCTTTCAAAGTTTAATCATTTGCATGAAGATATAACTTTGAAAGACATGGGGTTTATTGAATCATCCAAAATCAGCCTATAATTATTTGATAATCATCCTTTAAAACCAATTTTAAAGGACAAGAACAAGCAAGCTATCCACATAACCGGCTCTTGATGCGACTGTTGGGTTTGTTAGAACACAAAAACAAGTTTAACCCATTAAACTTTCTGAAAAAACGCAGCGGAATGTTAACAATATAAACTTATTTATAAGCTGAAAGTCGTGTTCTTAAGTGACCATATTTACATATGAAACAAACCCAAAGAACAAAGGATCATTTATGTGAATTAGCAAGCTATGAACATAAGTAAATGCACATAAAATCACAGCCACAATGAGCTGTGATTACTACCTCTTTCAGCAGCTAAAAGTCGACCAAAGAAAGAAGATAGGAGGCTGAAATATGGCCAAAACTTCAAGATTGGATGTCCTCAAATGTTCATTCCCACAAGCCTCTAAGTAAGCATCATTGTTGCTTAGATTTGGACACCAAAACTCCAAAAGGAAAGCTGCCAAAAGACCTTCAAGACCGTGAACATTCAGCAGCAAACTTGATATGCAAACTTGAAATGGGAAGATGAAATCGACCAAGGTTCCAAGAGGAGGAACCCTCAAGCTTGTATACCCCAAGCTTATATGCAAACAAGTCTTGTTAGGGAGAATTACACCAAGAACAACTCCAAAATCACCTTCTTTTCAACTGTTGTTTTCCGTAAAACAAGAGGAGAGAAAGAGAGAGTATTTTGGTTCTAGTTTGCATGTATGTGTGTGTAGTTGGATGGAGTGTGTTGCTAGTTATTGTTGTTGCTTCTCAAGACAAAAAGGATGACCAACCATTGGCCAAAGGGGCGCCCAAATTGACTAAATAAAGAGAGTTTTCCCTTTCAAATATTTAATCAAAATCTTTTTAAACTAGTCTAGTAATAAGTTGTACAATTAACCCTTTAATTGTATAACTTATACACTCCATCTATTATTTGATATTATCTAACAAATTTAAATAACACTTCAAATAATATTATTGAACAAAATATCCTAATAAGTTGTTCCATCACATATACAACTTATTTAGTAAACCCATTTTCTAAATTGGTGTAAATATTTAATTGCATGATCATATCATCAATTAAATATTAATTGATGTTTGCTAAGCTTGTTATCGGGTATAACCCGACTTGGATCATTACGTACTAACCGCATCAATATTCTACGTGCCTTGGGCACATAGAATCCTACAACAATCAAACAAACTGATTATTCTAGATACTGATAATCCTTAGTATTTAGATATCACTAAAAGAATAAGAATCTTGAAGCCACAGGAGATAAGTCAAATGGCACAGAAGACAAGTGCACACGAAAGAAGACAAGAGCTAATAAAGATGTTTCCAAGTTTAGAAAAGCAAGTGTACAAAGCTTCTTCTGAACAGAGACAAATCTTTGATAGTGCTAGATGAACAGGAGACTTGGTGAGAAATGTTTTACAGAGAGGACAATCTGTAGCCGAATTGTTAAATGCAATGATTGCTCTTGACTTCACAAACCAAGTTAAAATCATAGCATGGAAATATGATGACATTTTTTATGCTTTCTTGATTAAACGAGTAAATGTTGTTTGTGATGTTTATCACTTTTACTCGAGCATCATTAAACTTCCTGTTCAAGATCTGAAAGAATTAAACAAACTTCCCTTGATTAATCCATCTGGAGAAAAAAGAGGAGAAATGTTTGCAGACCTGTTAAGTAGAGGTCTAGCTAGAACAAGTAATTTCCTTCAGACTCGCTGTGATCAAGAAGACAAGGAATACTTTTCTATGGTAATGAAGAACAGGAAGATCAGGGGGTTACAATCAGAAGAAGAACACTTTATGATTGAATTCTGTGATAAATATTTTGAAAAAGCAACTACCCAAGGACTGAAGGTGATAGATGGAAATCAAAAGGCCAAACCAATTCTTAGATGGTTCTATAATACAGAAACATTTGAACTCAAATTGGTCCGAAATCTCGAACACTGGGATGAGGACATGATTTCTTTGTTTGGTGCTTTTGAGCTGAAATTTCTCCATCCGAGCTATATCTCATTTTTGTCAGTTCAAAAATTTGAGAAAGTATCACCAGAGATTGCAGAGCAAGACAAGAAATATTTTCTCTCTATTATCCATGTCATGAATGCTGTTATGGAGAGAATATCTTTGAGAAAAACTCTTGCATATGCAAATATTGTAAAGAAGGATATAAAGGACATAGAGTTTATGCGTATCTCAAGGAAAGGATTATTGGAAGTATATTCAAAAGGAAGTTCAAATCCTACTGAATTATATGACAATATTGATATCACTGGACTTTCCAAAGAAACTCTAGAGCGAATGAGTCAAATGGAGATAAAAACTAATGAAGCTCGTCCTGAACAAGGAATTCTTATAGGGAAATTCAAAACAGCTATTGCAAATGCATTAAAAGATCAAGAGAAATTCAAGACAAAGCCAATGTTCAAAGTAGAAGAAAAACGTGAAGATTCTTTGCAGAATAAAGGAAGATGAGCGTCAAGAGAAGGTTGAAGACTGAAGAATTGAAGAATGAAGTTGATCAAGATAGAAGATAAGAAGATTATAGAAGAGAAAGACTGAAGACAGAAGATTTTGAAGACCAAAGACAATGTAAATCTTAGGGGGAGTATTATTGTTAGTGCTTCTTTAAAGATTGACATTTTGTCTTTATGTGTCTTTTTGTCTTTTGTAATAGTATAGGGACTAGTTTTGTAATTAGTTTGTTCCTTTTTGTGTTTATTGATAATATATATAGCATAGACTAGTGTAGGTTAAAAAAGAGAATCTGCTTACACTTCTTTATAATTGTCTTTGCTTTATATCAATAAAATCATTGAATTTTGTTGATATTGTGTTTTGATTTGATTACTTTGATTGTGTTTTCATTGAATTGTTGCTAATATCATCACAGATCTATACATTTGATCCTATCATTGGCCATGTGGTTGTGCAGACCACACATTATGCATTCAGTGTCTGCTTTGGTGGGACATGTAGATTGTTGCTTCTTGGCCTTCTTGTCCTCTTCCATAGCTTTTCCTTTCGGCTTCAGATCCTTTAGTTGGATGGGAGTACTGGTACTATACTCCTATCCTGAATCTGAGCTTCCAACCACTTGGAATCCAGCTGAGATGAAAACACCCTTTTATCTTGGGTCAATTTTTCATTTGTATTCAGCCACCTTCTTCGCAGTTCTGTTGGCTACTTGAATCTTGTTCTTTGTTTGTTTGGTGGTGAGAGATTTGTTCTCAGCTTTGAGGATGAGGTTTTCTACCTTGTCCTTCTCTGTGGTGGTGGTGGTAACCATTTTTGCATCACACATACTCTTAAGAGATGCTGGGTTAGCAGTTGGAACCTCTTGCTCATCAATACCACATCTTGCCTATCTAATAGACACATAAGAATGTGGTGGAGCAGTTCCATTAGTTCCTAACCCCCTCTTGTTTTGGTAACACTCTTTTGAGTGAGAAGTTGATGCAAGAATGGTGTTGAAGTTATGCTCTTAGATAGCATACTTCATTGCTTCAGCCTCAGCTATTAGTAGCTGGGCTTGAGCCTCAGTCAACTTTGAAACTAAATCTTTTATTTGAGCCCTGTAGTTTTAGTGTTCATGTTTTAAGGTAGATGCAGTATTTTCTAACTCTTCAATTTTTAGTTTATAGTCAGATTGTGCTCTTTTAAAATCAGCTTTCAATATGTTCAAAGACTCAATATTTGATTTAAGTTTCAAGTTGTAGTCCTGGTACAATTTAACCTTAGCTACATAGTTAGAAGTACAAAAATGTTCATGTAAGTCCCCGTTCCCGGGCACCTCATAGTTGGTCATTGTTCGCACATAAAACATACAACTTATTTAAAACATCGCAGCGGAAATTTATTAAAACCATTTCATATATTTTAGTGACATCTTTTGCAACGTAATACAATACAGTTAACTATTACAAAACATTATAAATTGCATTACATCATAAAAACATCATTGTTATACGAATGGATGCCATCTTAAAAATGCCAAGTAGCTACCCCGTGCCATCCTCAGCAACCTTTACCTGTTAACTGGAAAATACATAAAAGTCAGCGTTGCTGAGTGAGTTCTAGTTTTAAAAATAAAATACTTTACTTTCGTTAAAACCTTTCTTTACTTTCATACGCGATCATGCATCATACGTATAGATAGAGAATATTACTTTTAACTTTCTTTAACATTCATTAATCACCATCATATTCATAGCATGCTTTCATTCCATGCTTTTCGTTACCATTCTCTTACTCATACTTATTATCATTCTTTTACTTTCATACTTGTTTACTTTCTTTCTTTCTTTCTTTCGTACGTTACGTCATTCTTTTACTTTCATATAGATCGATGAACAATACCCCGAACATTGTGCACGAAGCTAATGCTGGATGTGTGTTAATTAAACCACGAACATTGTGCACGAAGCTGATCCAGTCACCTAGGGCAAGTCATCTCTCCCATCCATTCAAACCAATTGGTCATACCCCGAACATTGTGCACGAAGCTGATGTTGGACCTGTGGTTATCAAACCACGAACATTGTGCACGAAGCTGATCCAGTCACCTAGGGCATACCAAAGGGCCTTGTAGATCTCAATGATTGACCCTGTGTGCATCCTTTGGGGTAGCTAACCCGCATCACAGTTGAGCTAACAACAACATGGTCGTGCACCTCCTTTGATTTTGCTTGCAAGCCGTTCTTTAGTTCGTTACGTTTTACTATCCATCATTGTTATCTTTCCTTTCATTACGTTATTCTTTATGTTCTTTCATTCGTTTGTCATACTACGTACAGTAATAACATAATATATAACGTATTTTACAATATAACATCAATACGTTTAATCATCATTAAAAGATAACACGTTATACATATCATACATTATTCATTCATTTTATAACCCTAAGACATCCCATAATTATGCTTAAAATGGGTAATCATTACCCATAGGTCAACTTCATCAAAATCCTAGACTTTCTGTTTCTCCTGAAATTTTAGAAAATATTCTAAATGTCTAGGCGCATGGGCACTATTTGGGCGTTTCTGTCCTGTTCAGACATTTTGCTACTATGCAGACGTCTGGAATTATACTTAGTCATCTTTCATTTAGACACATGGGCCTATTTAGGCGCATGGGCACTATTCAGGCATTTGGGCCTACACTTTAGTCAATCTAGTCAATATTCCAGATGTTTGGGTACTATTCAGGCGCATGGCCCTAACTTAGGCGCATGGGCAATTAGGCGGTTGGACACTGTTTAGACGTATGGGTTTTCGGGAATTTGGGCACACTTAGGCAATTCGACCGTTGGGCGCATGGGCCACTATTTACGCGCATGAGCAACTAACTTTCACATAAACAACATAAATCAATCCCATTTCCTCTTAAATCATGATCTAAGCCTAGTATTAGCATCCTAAGCATCATAACATGTACATACACACATATATATCCCAAAGTTACACCCACCCACATACACATTCACACACACACACATACGGGTAAAAATCAATTTTTATAAAAATAAGTTCACATGCATTTTCCAGCCTAAATTTTATTAGAAACATGTTAAAAAGGGGGCTCTAGAACTCACCTTAGCTGCTTTCGGGTTTGAACCCATCTCTTGAGCTTTCTCAGTCGTGTTTAACACCTAAAACCCACACACATACACCACCTGAACATACAATAACACCTTTCAGCATATGACCGAGACCAGAACTATTTATAACATCACAAAACCAATAATTCTTACCAAAAACTTTGAATTATCCTTCTTCTTCTACAACATCTGAGAGTTTTCTACTCTCTCTCTCTCTAGAACAAAATGGGAAAAGTGTGCAGGAAAGAGTGGGCGGCCATGCCCACTTTTGTACCAACTTTTTGCCAATCACGAAGGCCAGAGCGGAGGTTGTCATTTTGACACTTTTAACCCTTTAACTTGGGTTTTATAGCTTTTCTTTCTTTTCCTTTACTTTTATTCCTTCCTTCATAACTTTAAAAATAACCGGGTGTTACAAGTACACCCCGCTTATATAGGTTTCATCCCCGAAACATGTTATTCCTTAAACAGACGAGGGTAATGCTGCCTCAACTCTTCTTCAGTTTCCCACATAGACTTGGATCCCTTCCTGTGCTTCCACTGTACATGCACAAGAGGAACCACTTTATTCTTTAACCTTTTCTGTTTACGATCAATGACCGCCACTGGTTGTTCCATATAATTGAGTTGTTCATCTACTTCAATATCTTCTAGTGGCACAACCATATTGTCATCTGCTAAATACTTCCACAGATGAGATACATGGAATGTCAGGCGAATTCCACTTAACTCATCTGGTAGTTCCAACATATAGGCCACCTCTCCTACTCGAGCAATGATTTAGAAAGGTCCTATATACCTTGGGCTCAACTTTCCCCGCTTTCTAAACCGAATGATACCCTTCCAAGGTGAGACTTTTAACATAATCCTATCACCCACCTAGAACTCAATCGGTCTATGCTGTGTATCAGCATACGACTTTTGCCTATCTTTGGCTGCTTTCATGAAGACTTTGATGTTTTCGAGATTTTCAGTCGTAGCTTCAATCACCTCAATACTTCCCAAATCTTTCTGACCAATGTCACCCCAGCAAACGGGTGTCCTATATCTTCTACCATCTAGCATCTCGTTGGTGGCATGCCAATGCTGGCATGATAACTGTTGTTGTACGAGAATTCTGCTAACGGTAGATGGTCATCCCAACTTCCTCCAAAATCGATCACGTGTGCTCGAAGCATGTCCTCGAGTTTCTGGATCGTCCTCTCAGACTGACCGTCCGTCTGAGGATGATAAGCTATGCTGATGTGTAGCCTCATCCCCATCGCATCATGGAATTTCTTCCAAAATTTGGATGTAAACTAAGTGTCACGATCAGACACAATAGCATCGGCGGACCTTGATGAGCTATAATCTCTTTGACAAATAGATCCGCGAGTCTCTCAGAAGAATACGACTCTCGGATCGGTAGGAAGTGAGCACTCTTCGTCAAACGATCAACTATCACCCATATAGCATCATACCCTTTCGAGGTACGTGGTAACTTTGTAATAAAGTCCATGGTGATTTGCTCCCAGTTCCACTCGGGTATATCCAAAGGTTGGATCTTCACGTACGGCTTCTGATGGTCCGCCTTCACTTGCAAACAAGTAAGGCATTTACTCACATACTCTGCCACATCTCGCTTTATAGCTGGCCACTAATAATCCTTCTTCATTTCGTGGTACATCTTGGTAGCACCAGGATGAATGGAGTATCGAGTATTATGAGCCTCGTCCATGATCTTGCCACATAAATCCCCGTACAAGGAATCCACATTCGTCCGAATCGGGTTCTAACACCAAGAATGTTCTCACCCAATTCCGCGACCAGAGCTTTCATCCTTTCGGAGTTAAGGTGATCTTCTTTCAAAGCCTCGTCTTGAAACTTCTTGACCTGCGTCATCACGTAAGAGGTCATAATCAGCTGATAAGCCTTCACCCGAATCGGCTCGGGTCTCTTCTTTCGGCTAAGGGCATCTGCCACCACGTTGGCCTTGACCGGATGGTAATGGATCTCGCAATCGTAATCCTTTATGAGCTCCAACCATCGCCTCTGTCTTATGTTCAAGTCTTTCTGCTCAAAGAAGTACTTCAAGCTTTTGTGGTCTGTGAAGATGGTGCACTTCGTCCCGTATAAGTAGTGCCGCCAAATCTTCAACGCAAAAACCACAGCAGCTAGTTTGAGATCGTGCGTGGGATAGTTGACTTCGTGGGCTTTTAGCTGTCAAGAAGCGTAGGCTATCAGCCTTCCACGTTGCATCAACACACAACCTAGCCAAGAATAAGATGCATCCGAATACACCACTAAGTCTTCACCACCTTTGGGTAATGTCAAGACAGGAGCTTGCGTTAATCTCACCTCTAACTCCTCGAACGCATCCTCCTGTTCTCGACCCCACACGAACTTTACATCCTTGCGAGTTAGTTTAGTCAAGGGTGAGGCTACCTTGGAAAAGTCTTGAATAAATCTCCGGTAGTAGCCTGCCAATCCTAAGAAGCTACGAATCTCGGATGGTGTCTTTGGAGACTTCCATTGCATCACAGCCTCAACCTTAATCAGGTCTACCATAATCCCCTCGGGATTTACCACGTGACCCAAGAACTGAACTTCGCGCAACCAGAATGCGCACTTAGAGAACTTAGCGTACAACTTCTCCCTTCTCAATGTCTCCAACACTTCCCGAATGTGACCGGCATGCTCTTCTCCGTTCCTTGAATAAATCAGGATATCATCGATAAATACAATCACTGATTTATCTAACAACGGCCGGCACACTCGATTCATCAAGTCCGTCAAAGCAGCTGGCGCGTTGGTTAAACCAAATAACATAATGAGAAACTCGTAGTGTCCATATCACGTGCGAAAAGCTGTTTTAGGAATATCTTGCTCCTTCACCTTCAACTGATGGTAGCCAGATCAAAGATCTATCCTCAAGAACCAACTGGCACCTTGGAGCTGATCCAACAAGTCATCAATCCTCAGTAATGGATACCGATTCTTCATCGTCAACTTGTTCAATTCATGGTAGTCAATACACATCCTCATACTACCATCCTTCTTCTTCACGAATAAGACCGGAGCACCCCAAGGAGAGATACTCAGTCTAATGAAACCTTTATCAAGCAACTCCTACAGTTGCTCCATCAATTCCTTCATCTCAATCGGAGCCAACCGATACGGTGCCTTAGTGACAGGCTGAGCATCGGGTACCAAGTCAATTTGAAACTTGATTCGGGATCTGGTGGCACGCCGGGTAAATCTTCTGAGAATACATCCGAAAAGTCACACACCACTGGTACATCAGACAGTTGTGGTGTTGACGTGTGTACATCTTTTATTGAAACCAAAAATATGAGAGTATAACAACTCTTAGTATAGTATCTTGAATATGAACTTTGAAAGAACAAGATTCAAGATAAACTAGTTGGTTTCCCTAAGGATCTTTGAATATCTCTCAGTGATTAACAAAAAATAATCATGGTATGGAAACCCATGATTAATGTGTATGATTTCAGTGAACAATGTATGTGTTTGAATGCAATAACAATTTCGTTCAAAAGCTTACAAAAGATTAGGGTAGAGTGCTATTTATAGCTTATACACAAAAGTTATATACAAGTACTAATCTACCCTTATGTAAATGAAAATTACTTAAAAATAATCCTATATGTCTAAGTCATCCGTTGTGGGAATAAGCCATCCGCTATGGAAGAGTCTCTTTATCTGCTGTGAGAACAGTCTTCACCGCTGTGGGACTTAGTCATCCGCTGTGAACAATCTTCATCCGTTGTGGGACTTAGTCATCCGCTGTGAACAATCATCATCCGCTGTGAACATGTTGTTCATCCGCTGTGATGTTCTTCATCCGCTGTAGAAGTTGTTCATCCGCTGTGATATTTGTTCATCCGCTGTGAAGGAGTACTTCATCCGCTGTGGCTTAACTCTTCCGCTGTGGATGACTTAGCAAAATTTTCTTTTATCTACAAATCTAAAAAAGAAAATTTACAAAATTGTTAGTGATAATAATGAATGTTAATGTTTTAATGTGTTTCTAATGTATGACTTGTATGTTGAAACATATTTGGTTGTTTGTTTGATAATGACAAGCATCATACTTTCTTGCATTAATTCTTAATGCA
>BJCO01748225.1:0-14146 GCA_018326465.1 Flaveria floridana | reverse complement strand
GTATGTTTAAATGGTTTACAACACATAATGTCACCAACGGGTCAAACGGGTCAACTAGGTCACATGTATGTTGTCTTTATAGAACCTTGAGTTCTTTGCTTGTAGAACACTTAGGTTTTCCCTTAGGATTTTTGTGTACATGTACTTATGTAATTGTGTGTTCTAGGTAACCTTTGAAGGTTGTCTTTCCACTCGTTCTTGTCAAGTTAAGCCTTAGATATCTATCACGCGTATCAGGTGAGTTCATGCCCCACTGTTTTACTTAATCTCTTTTAGGGGAGATAGCATACTGGTAACTTTACAACGCTTTTTATATTTAAGATGTGTATGATATTAATATAGTTCTATTTACCATGATAAAGTCCTCACACTTTCGAATTGTTAATATTGAATAGCGCGGAAACTTGGGTAGTACTACTGGGTCTGACGAGCCCTGCCTGTGTGACTCGAGGTCAACCGGGTGCAATTTGTCCTATGAATATTTGTCACGACATGGTAAGTCGTGACAGGAGACAAACATATCACAGTCAGCTTCAATTGCGAAATCACTATAGATTAATATCTATTTGTTAATGGACTAGCTATCTATTACAATACACATGCTTATATATATCACTATTGTTAAACTGTTATGTTTATACGCAAACTCTTGAACTCACCAACCATTGTGTTGACTTTTTAGTATGCTCTTCTCAGGTCGTTAATCCGGATTGCCAGTAGGAGCACTGCACGAGTCAAGCATGCATTCTAACACTTAAACAATGATACAGTTGCTTGTATTTACATTTTGGGTTTTTAAATAGTTGGTTGGCGCATGGTTTGCCATTTTAAACATTTTTATATTTTGGGTTTGTTTTATTACTATACACTTCCGCACGATTTTTAAAGTTTGAACTCTGGTTTGGTTCATGTTAAACGTAGCATATAGAGTCGTTCTGAGTAACTATTGTCTGTGATCCTGGTTCGTTCACACGCCTTGCGGTAAAACTCTGCACGTGGATTTTGAGGGTGTGACAGTGATAGGGCACTCGATGGGATCTCATCTCGAGTGGATCAAGCTTAAACGATGTAAAATCCTTTGGTATTGTAATTGTTTGATTAATAATATTCGATTGAGTTTGTTTATTGTTTGATGATATCACACACGCACAGATCCGTCTTAATTTGATTATCAATTGTAACAATATGTGGAATCGATTGAGGACTTTACAGTTATGGCTGGATATCGGCTAACGCTGCCTTGTATGAGTATGGGTGATCAGTTCATGCCTAACTAAGGTTAGACTACCCAAAGCCTGACCCTAATAATAACCCTAACACCTAAAATAATAATGCTACTCCTAATAATAATTATAATAATACTAAAATAATAATAATTAACTTGTATAAACTTAAATGAATACATATATTAAAAACTATATACAGCAAGTTGATGTAAAGTCTCGCTAGGCATGATATTTGAGCTCCGAAAACAACTAATAACAACAGCTAATGCGGTATCAAGTACTAAGGTTTCTCTTTATATTAGAGCATTTCCAATAAAGCTTATATTCTAAATTCAAACTTAAGGTAACTATATATAGAAGGCAAGCATATACCTCGATTCTTTGTACATAGTAATATGGGATGAGAACTAAAAAACTAGTTTGACTTCTTCCTTAGTTGTATAATTCATTCAGCTGCTTCATTCGTTTTTCTCTTATAGCTTTTAAAATATAGCGTTTTATAAAAATTAAGCATGTCATTGGAACTGTCCCACCCTTAATTTTCACAAACGGGGTGTTACTGTTAGGCGCGTGACATACAAGGATCTCAGCCACTAGTTACACCAAACGAAACAACCATTACAAAACATGATTGCCCATTAACATTAAAGTTTCCCAAAACAGAGTTAAATATGAAAATATGAAGGTAATTGTGGAAGCGTAACCGTTTTCAATTCAAATGGCGCAGATACGCGTAAACCAAATAAGATATAAGTTTTAGAAATTGCATAAGTCTTGTTTGACCCAAAAGTGATGTTTGCAGCATGAGATGGTTCCTAATTATTCTCACCTTCACAATCTCAAAGAAACATGCTAAAGTGTTAACACAAGGTTGGTGAGTTCATAGGTTTTGATAAACAGAACATAACAGTAACAAATACAATAAACAAAGCAATTATTAGTAGATAGCTAGTCTACTTAACCAGTTACTAATTGTATGAAGTTTGGAACCGAAGCTGAGAATGTAAATGAAGGCCTCAATTATGAATACCAGGTCATAACAACATAAATCAGGTCAATTAAACACCTGTTTGGCGTGCAATCGTGCTAGCGCGACTAGCCTGGGTGGGTTTGTCAAACCCAGTATATCTACTTAGAATTACCTCGCTAAAATACATAAATTAACGATTTGAGTATGAGGTCTTAAGTATAGTCTAACACTGGTAAACAAGCGACATTATAGTAATACTATCACATGTGAATATGTTTAGAACACATGTTTTTCCCCCAAGAAAAATAGGTAAAGTGGAGCTGAGAACTCACCTTGAATGCATAGCAAATTCAATAATTTCAAGCACGAATGATTAATTTTCCAAATAACCTGAATGCAAGTTTATTATATCATTAATATTGAATATTAACAATAGATCATATGGTTCTGCATTCTCGGTGACAAAAGCATGACCCATGAAACAGTAAGAATTAGAACCTAATATTCACATTTAATATAAATATGTGTACTTATGAAATTAATTAGTTTAACTTCATGCATGCATTTTGCATTTTGAATTTCAATCATGGATTTATTAACCCTCGAAAACATTACTTATGCTATGTATGAGCACACACACATAATATACTTACATATGCCGTGTACAAACACCCACCTAATGCCTTACATGTCATAAAAAGACATACACCATGATTACCAATTCACAACCACAAGTGCCAGCCCAACACACCTATAATACATGCCCATTGCCAAGCTCACACATATTCACAATGCTGACACACACATGAAAACACAACCATACATACATCCGCAATAATACATATATGCACTATAGAATCTATATACAAAGAAACACAGCCATACATAAACCAACATGGACAACCCGATCACACCAAACCCTCACCCATACGGTACACACCAACAACCACATACACATACCTCAGAACACCCACACGACACACCAACGCGCAGAGCACACAGTGCACAAACACACACAGCCAAACCACACACACACATCATGGCAACATACATACATACACCCACATGAACCATCACATAGCCTTACATGAATATGTGTACGTATAAGTATTCTTGAAAATCAAACTACCATTACATAGATACATTCATTGATACATACATATAACCAAGTACACATCAACCTCATGCATCAAAGTACTGTTAGGACCGAGTACGAACTGGTAGTAACCGAAACTACGTGAAACCAGATCAAATAGTGCGGAATCCTATTTGGTTGGCGATCCAATAAGGGAGAATGTTAGTCCGATCAAAATTAATGATTAGAAAACGTTAAGAATTGATTAGCAATGATCAAGAACACACTATGAAGTTGGATGGGATGACTTGGACGCTTTGGGACGGCTAGGGTTGTGAATTCTCGAAGTGTTTTGTTTTTCCACGAATTAAGTGGTATTTATAGGTTACAGTCTTCATCCGTACGACTGAGTCATGCGTATGGCTTAGTCGTGCGATTGAGTCATACGATCCATTCATACGTACGACTGACCCACACGGTTGATTCATTCATACGACTGCGTCAGTCTTACGACTCAATCGTGCATTTGGCTCAATCACCTAGTTCAGTCGTGCGACTGGCCCATTTGCATGGTCCATTCATGTGACTGGATCATAAGACTTAGATAAACACATTTCTGAACCTTTAATAATACAAAACTATTTCTAATAACTGTAAACCCATATAACATGTTCATATAAGCTTGTAATAAACAATAATATATTTATATAACATTCAATAACCAATAAACATTCAACAAAGAGTTTTCATTACATATATCAAAACATTACATCAATGTAAAGAAATTAAAGTCATTTACATTTAAGCACACTAGAACTAGAACTAGGGACATGTGTACCAACAAACTCCCCCTTGGACCTAGTTCTATTTAGTCTTTGACCTCCTTTGTAAACTCTTCGTATCTCTTGACTCTTTCTTCTTTTGAAACCCCAGCATGAATATCAAGTGCAAAGCATAAACGTATAACATGTTGAAACTGAAGTGCTTGCATGATATCCTGCGTATCAAAAAATAGTGGCCACTTGTACAATGTATAGACATCAGCTGCTGATAAGTTTGTGAGCCACATTGGGTCAAACACCCTTATTGTCTCTACAGTCCCCTCCCGATCCAAAACTATGATGGCTTCCCCAGTGCGCCAGTCATAATACCACCATTCAAAATGGGGTGTAAAGTCTTGTGGCATCTCCTTCAAAGGTATACGTGACATTGTGCGCGAAGGGTGCCATTTCAAGACTACTTTTGGTGTTCCGGAGGTATGGTCAACCTCTGTCTTATGAATGAACCTTCTTGGCTGTTGAGGTTTGAAGTTGACCCATCTCGTATGGTATTCCCTTTTCAATGCCTTCTCGAACCATCCCGATTTCTTTTCGGGAACTACATAAAGCAGGTTCAAGTTAGCAAGATGGTTAAGCTCAAATCCAGGGAAAGTTTTCAGATCATATGGGAATCTGAAATACTCTATTCCCTTCTCTCTCTTCATAGCATTTACGTTTAAGTCCTCAAAATATGCCCAGCTTATGATCTTGCCAGACACCGTCTGATGCTTCTTTACTTTGTAGAGCTTGGTGTAGGCGTTATACTTCTGTTTCCTCATTTCCTCCAGGCAGGCTGCCCAATCAGCCTTTTTGTTTGCTAGATCAGCATCATCCGCCTGTGGAACTTCTTCTATAGCTTCCTTTTTAGCTATCTTTTCTTCAACTTTATCAAATGCACTGCTGCCAAATGTTTCTCCCAGATCTGGTAGAACCTCGCCTTCGGCGTTAGTATACTGGGGATAATGGTCAGCAATCACATCCTCGTTCTCCACCTCATCGACACCTTGTAGTTCTTCATCACTGACTACGTCGACTTCGGGAGCATCCTTCACCAAATCATCCGGATTCAGACTGAATATTTTAGCAATTTGTTCATCTGTCAAATCATGGATGATCTCTCCCTCTACAGGTGAATAGCTGACTGAGCATTGTACAATCCCTTGCAAATAAAGAATCTTTGTCAACAGAGTCTTGATTTGTCGAAGGGGTACCACATCATGCTTATCAGCCTGTTTAGTTAAACCTGTTAAAGAAATAGACAAACACATTAAGAGTTAGTATACATTATGCACATAACACATGACTGTTCAACTTTTCATTTATTTATTTAAATTAACATTAATACATGATTTCAAGTACAAAAGTTTAATAACATATAGACATCTATGCTGTAATTTTGCCTTGAATCATGGCCGGGTCTTCTACAGACGGGGAGGTAGGTGGGGCAGACGATGATGCTCCTTGGTCTTTCCTTTTCTTCGTTCTTTGCTCTTAACCATGAGTAGAGGCAGATGCAGATGCATCTCCTTCATCATCCTCATCATCATCCTGCCTCCCTGTTGCTTCTCCATCACCACTCACATCATCATCATCATCATCACTGTCATCATCTTCACCATCATCCACATCATCATCTCCACCATCATCCTCATCATCATCTCCTTCACTGATCTTAAGAGGCTCATCCTTAGATCCTTTTAGTTTGAGCATGATCTTCTTATTAGCAGCCTCCAACTCCTCCAGCTTCTTAGCAGACTCCTCCTTATGCTCTTGGAGTTAAGCAATCTGCTGTGCCTACTGTGAGATCTGCTGAGCTTGGGAAGCATTGAGCTCCACCAACTGACGTAGCTGTGCAGTCTTTTCTTCATCAGCGACTAACAACTTCAGCACCATTCTGTTTAGTGCTGACAGTTGTTCCTCTACCCAAATTGAGGGTAGAGTAGATCCGGTGGGGAATGTGGAATGGGATGATGGTCCGGCTTGGTGCCTGGTGGTGGTAGCAGTGGCTGTGGTGAATATGGGAGGTGGTGAATGAATGGGTGGAGAGGTATGTGGTGTAGCTGTGGAAGGTGGAGTAGTGGTGGTTGGTGGTGTAGTGGTAGTGGGCGGTGTAGTGGTAGAGGTGGTGGCTGAAGTGGTAGAGGTGGTGATATGTAGTGTGAATCTCGACCGCTTCCCCTTATTCCCATAGGGCTGAGCCATCCTCTTCTTCCGAGTCCCCTTTGACCCGGAGGCTCCCCCTTGGCTACTAGGCTAGTCTTGGGTGTATGATGGATCTGAAGTAACCTCCCCAGACCTGCCCTGGCGTGCACCAACCGCCCTCACGCCCCTCTCAGTGGCTACGACACGGCTTCCCACCATTCGTACCAGAGGCTCTTCGTTTGACTCTTCCTCCTCATCAGGCTGAAAGTCAGGGTGAATAGGAGCTGGTTCGGGTTCACCCTGACCGTCTCCTCCCTGATCTATATCATGATCATCACCGTCTGAGTCATCGGAGGGTAGAACTATCTGCTCAACATCTGAATCACTATCGTCGTGGCGCCACTTCCTCTTTGCTAGGGCCATATAGTCTTCACGGGCCAGATGCCCAAACAGTCTCCTTACCGAGGGATTTACCTGCTTACCCCGGTACACGCTCATCCGCCCGAGGGTGGTGTCATCCATCACCTCAAGGACCACAACATCCTCCTTCTCCTTGGACAATGACGGGAGCTTCTGATCGATGATCATCTGCATGAATCGAGGGTACATGCAGAAGCTCTCTTTGCCCTTATCCTCAATGTTCTCCACCATGAAGATCATCCTCGAGAAGCTGAAAGGGTGGTTTAGTACCAACGCCACATAGGCATTCTGCATCTGATTAGAAAGCTCGTCAAAATCTCCCTTTCGAGAGGCGATGCATCTCAGCAGCACGTGTGCCAAGTACCTGAACTGGGGGCACAGGTTGCTCTTGTTGAGCACACCTGCGTTGATGTCCCCAGAGTACTTGGCTCTCAGGAAACATCCTTGAACTATAAGGGGATGCAATCGTGTGGGGCAATCAGCATCATCCCCAAACTCTAGAATGGTCCTGAGATCCTCCTCAATGATCTCTATCTCCTCTCCAAATATGGAGATCCTAATACGATGGGGCTCAAAGGATCTGTCTACTGCAGCGCTTTCCCAGAAAGCCTGCTGTATTGATCTATATGGTGTGCACGGTGTCGAGATAGCTCTGAAAATCCTCGATCGCCGTAGAAAGGTAATAATGCCGGCAAACTCCGTTGCGTTGCGGGAAGACAGGTCAAGATGAGCACAAATATTGTGCTTTGTGCTCATCATCCACCGACTCACCATCTGTGACACAAAGTAAATAAATGTTAGTAAGTGTCAAAGAGTAGCAGTTTGATTTAATGAACTTGAAAATTTTGTTCAGTCATGCGAATGAACTGTGCGACTGAGATCTAGTCGTGCGCATAGACTGTGCGACTGAGATCTAGTCATGCGAATGAGCTCATCCGTGCGACTGAGTCATGCGATTAGGCTTAGACGTATGATCTTTCTTGCGTTTATCTCAGTCGTGCGACTGAGCTCATATGTATTGTTCAGTCGTGTGAATGTGCAAATCGTCTATCTCAGTCGTGCGATTAAGCCATTCGCATAGCTCAGTCGTGCGATTGAAGTTCATCTGGATGTCCATTCGCATGACAGACGGTTTGTCCATTCAAATTCAATTTTTGAGCAAAACTTGATGTCGAACGTTGCGGATTGGCTCATTAGGTTCGCATATGTCCGACTAAGCTTCTAATAACTTTTATTTGATCAAGATTCTTAGTTTTAGTGGTCTAATGGTCAAACATAGTTTCGGTTCGCATTTAGGTCGTATTTCAATCCTTAGGACATGTATTTACTGATCTTTAGGATGAACATAGTCGCGCACTACCTGTAGGATCAATACAAATCATCAGAGAACGTCAAACAAAGGTTTAAGTCGATCAAATAAAATTTTGGCAGGGGTTGTGTGTGTCGTGCGTCTGGAAGGGCGATTGAGTGAATGAACAACTGCGACCGACTCCCCCTCTATTTATACTAGGGTTTCCTCTAGTCGTGCGATTGAACCTAGTCGCATGATTGATTCGTGCGACTGAGGGCCAGTCATGTGACTTGCCTATTTGGTCACCTCCAATCGTGCGATTGAGGGTCATTCGTGCGACTGTCACAGTCGGTCACCTCCAATCATGCGATTGAGGGTCGTTTGTGCGACTGTCACAGTCGGTCACCTCCAATCGTATGATAGTGTTCATACTTATGGTCCAATCGTACGACTGGTCCATACTCATGGTCCAGTCGTGCGAATGGCTCATACTTATGAATTTTGACTTTATGACCATTTGACACTAAGCCTCTTTTAACAGTTGATAGAACATTTTGAGCATATGATCATCTCAGACATGGGCACTTTAACTTAAAGAACCCATTAATCACCTCAGACGTGATCCATTTATCCATCCAATCACCTCAGACGTGATCCACTTATCCACCCGATCACCTCAGACGTGATCCATTTATCCACCCGATCACCTCAGACATGATCTTTTTACTTTTACAGAAACATGTGATTCAAGATTTATGTTAAGTTCATTTTGTGACATTCATAGAGATGAAACTTGTAGCACAGTCCGACACTGACACACTTATTAAAAACTAGAAAACTAAAGTAAGTAGCAAAAATAAACATGTTTTTGTGATTTTGTTAGGGTAGGGTTTAAAACACTTTAACAATCGTTTTAAAATGATTCTTCCCCTGAGCAGAACAACCTATTAGCATTAACGTCATTTCTAAGACAGATTCATATGGAATCAGACAGGCATAAACGCAATTATTTGGAACTTTTGTAGATATATTGAAATGGAAACAAACATATTTACATATCACAGTTTCTCATCCATCTGAGACTTCTAAGCGCTAACAGGAAATCATACTTGATCTGTTATGTAACAGACATTGATTTTGAATATCAGGCAGTGCAGCCATAACGATTGTCAGTATACTTATCCACTTAAATCCATACACAGATTTTTGACACACATCAGTGATTAATTAGGTGAATTTGATCAACTAGTATTTATATGTCCCACTGGTATATGGTAATCAATCTTCCTCAGGAGATTTTTGAGCGGTCCAGGGAATAAGAAGATTTTGGATCTAAGAGCTTTCAAAGAGATGCTAAGCCTCAGGTCAGTGCCATCGCACAGCAGAGAGGTGCAAACAACAATTAATTCTTAGAACGGATAGGTTATGCCAGGCCTCAGGTTAGTGCCATCGCACAACAGAGAGGCGCAAGACCTATCTTCTTCTTATAGCCGTATACTATAATATACATTTCAGCAGTGACTTTTGTCATCTTTTGCTCTGTTTTTCAGGTCTCTGCACACATTTGTGGCATTTTATTGCTCCTCACCCCTTATTAAAAATTGATTGATTGTGCAGACCAGAGATACTATGGGAACCCATAACTTGTAGATTGATTTAATTTTAAGTTTAATCACCATGATGTCTTCTAGTCTATTGTGTTGAATCTACCGACACATCGTATCATGAACTAGCACCTCCCTAGATCGACTTTCTCCTTGTAATTACAGTAACAACTAAGCGTACTATCATTTTCCCAATTTGTTAGACTTAGAATTCTCTGATGAACAATTTTCTGTGATTTAATTAAATTAAGATTGCAAAAAGTGAAAATCTTTTTGGTGTTCCAAGTAACCCGACGCCTGTGTACCATCACTTTCATAGTGTTGAATCACATTCTTTTATATGTTGTTTTTGCCCTTTTAGCTTATCTGCCCTTCCCCCCCCTTTTTTTAAGTAAATAAATACTGAAACTAACCTAATCTCCCCCTAAAATTCTAAAACAGAAAATCTTTTTGTGTTTTTGGATTTTGTAAGACAGGAAAAGTAAAAACATAAATGAAAATGAAATTAAAATGAAAAAGAAACGAAACAAGTGTCGGACTAAGTATTTGCATCTTCAGGAATGACGTCGCTTTTCTTTTTCACGCCGTTGACCTCTAACAGATAGAAAAATCTGGGTTTATCAAACGGCTTAGTGTAGAGGTCGGCGCGTTGAAAGTCCGTGTTTATTTTAACCACATCAAATAATTGTTTTTTATAGCAATCACGTATGAAATGATACTTTATGCTGATGTGTTTTGTTTTAGGGTGTTGAACTAGATTTTTAGTTATAGCTATGGCAGCAGAATTATCAATAAAAATAGGGGTATTAGAAAATTGCAAACCGTAGTCCCGCATTTGCTGTTGAATCCAAATGATCTGAGAGCAACAATTTGCAGCAACAACGTATTCAGCTTCACATGTTGACAAAGCAACAGATGTCTGCTTCTTGCATTGCCAAGTTCCAAAGAACTGATACCCTACTGATGTTGAGTTGAAGTTCATCTTGCAGCCACCATAGTTTGAATCACTATACGCTGTTAGCTCAAAGTCATCATCATGAGGATACCACAACCCCAGTGTTGGAGTACCCTTCAGATAATGAAGAATCCTTTTCATCCCGATAAGATGATTTACTATTGGTTTGGCTTGATATCTGGAGCATAGACATGTGGCGTACATGATATCTGGACGCGAGACAGTGAGATACATGAGGGATCCTATCATCCCATCATACATAGCGGCATCCACCAAATCCCTATTATCATCTGGTGCCACAACATGGTTTGTGGCAAGAGGGGTACCGGCAACAGTGACATTTTCCATATCAAATCGACTTAGAATGTCTCCAACATACTTAGTCTGATGCAGAAAAATGCCGGTAGGGGTCTGATCCACCTGTAAACCTAGGAAGAACTTCATCTCTCCCATTGCACTCATTTAAAATTCTGCCTTCATCACAGATTCGAATTCTTTACATAATTCTTCGTTTTGAAATTGAAAGAAAACATTGTAAAACTCGGTTAATTCCCAAGAACAGCAACCAAGATCTCAATCTCAAGAACGCGGAGTGTAATTGAGATTGGAAGAAGACAAACAATAGATCAAATAGCTTTCAATTGATAATCAATGAGATTACAATCTTGTGCGAATTGCACAGAACAATTACAAATCAAATTTGAACTATCTGAACTGAAAAACCTTAGCTACAAAAGCGAAAAATACATATTTATACTAAAACAAGAAGTTCTCGCGTGACAACTACTTTTCGCACGGTTATTCAATTCGCACGACTTTTCCTTTTCGCGTGACATCCTATTTCGCTTGAGATCTTCCTTTCGCGTCTTGATTATCAACATCTTCATTTAGCTTTTGTTGTTTTGCCGAGCCTTATGTAGTCTTCTTCAATCTCCCCCTAGGCTCGGTGAAACACTCTTAGTCAAAATCAACGTTAGCTTTCTTGTATGTGCCAGAATATGCATACCATTTATTTCTTAGGATCCGATCAGTCATCCAAACAAACTGGCAAGATAAGAAGTAAACAGACTCGTCAGCTGAAATAGGGCAATGTAGCAGCTTATTCAAGTCGTCTTTGCCAAATTTCATTTAGTCAGCTGGATCAATGATTCTGTATGATCTATCAGTACATTTGATCACAGCTTGACCTGAATCCTTTTCACAACTCCAAGATATAAATTGCTTCAAAGAATTTGGAGGAACAAGAGCATGAACTGGGACTTTCTTTATGTATTAGGGATGTTGATAGACTCTGATTTTCATTAGAGCTTTGGTTTTTTCATCAATTCTAGAAGAGTCATCAATCACCTTGGACTTTGCAGTTCTGAAGTCCTTGAAATTAGTTCTCCATGCTTGCTTTCTTTGAAAAATGGAGCTTTACCCATTGCATAAAGATCAGCAGCTCGTAATGTGTGAAAGTTTTGAGTGCTTTTCAGATAATCTATCTCTCCATTCCTTCTCTTTATAACATACATCTTTTTCTCACCATCAAAAGCCCAGCTTATCACATGTGATATCTCACCATATTTGTTTTTAGGCTTAGATACAAACAAAAAATGAGTCTCTTTAGGTGGTGGTGCTCTGAACTACAATCCTCCTTTGGTATATAAAGCAATCTGTCCAGTAGAATCCTTTTGTGTTGTACCAGTAGGAGTTGGATCACTTATAGACTCTGTAGGAATTTCTCGTTCTTCCAGATCAATATCTTTGAATAAGTCCTGTAAGTTGTTCCCAAAAATATCAGTATACTCATTTTGCTCATCTAAATCATCAAATAAGTCAAAATCTTATTTTGTAGCTCCAGTTGAAGTAGATTGCTGAAATGAGTATAGCTCTTTCTCGTACAGATTTTCAGTGTCAGGATCCAGTGGTTCATATCCTTCTGGATCACCAGCACTTGGTCCAGAGACATTTTCAGTGCTAGTATCACCAGTTGGATTAGACGATAAGCCTCCAACATCACCTCCATCATCATTATCATCATTAGCATTATCATCATCATTATTATCACCATCATTTCCACCATCATCATCATTATCATCATCATCATTCTCTTCATCATCATTATTATCTTCATCATCACTAGAATCTTCATCATCATTAGAATCACCATAGTCAATCAAATCCTCATCTTCTTCTTCGTTAACAATAGGGAGAGACATCATGTGTTCGGGCTCAACGAAAGCTGTAGGTGTAACAGCTTCAGTGACATGTACTTCAGATGTAGTTGGAACATCTTCAGTGACACTAACTCTTGGCTGTGTCTCAGTAGCTTGAGCTTCAGTGACCCTTTCAACCTCTTGTAAAACATCTGCAGGAGATGGACTTGGTGAACGCCTGCTTGTCTTACCAACCACAGTTGTAGACCGTACAACCTGCGGTTGATGGAAATAAGTTTGAGAGATAAACTCTCTCAGCTCATTAAGCTGTCTCTCCAAACCCGAGGAGTAATCAATCACATTCTTCATTTGTAGCTCCAGAGATGCTATCCTTGAATCCTTAATGGTAGAATCTAGATGAATCATAGTAATAAGTTTGGTTTTCTCCTCATTCTCCTTTCTTAGCTCAGTGATAATCTTCACATTCTCATAGCTTTTTTTTCCAGATTCTTGACCCTTTCTTCTAATATGATAGATTGAGGAGCACTTGTTGATTCTTCTCTACCTCTGAACTCTGGTGGAGTGTTCAGAAATGTATCATCATCGAACTCCAAATTTTCTTATCGAGGTGGAGTTGAGAAACCAGAGTCAGAGACATTTAGTGGTTCAGAAACAGGAACATTTTCTATCTCAGTAGCTGTGGTAGTCACATCAGCTTGTTGTTCTTGTTCAATCACCACTCTCTCAGGTGATCTCTGAATATTGGAAGTAGTATGCTGTTCAGATTCTGTGATGATCACTTGAGTTCGTGGTTTTCTAGGAATACCACTTCTCCCTCTTTTCCTAGCAGGGAAATCTTTCCTCATTGCCATTCTTTTATGCCTCATAGAAGTACTCGGGGATTCCACAGGAATGTAATCTGTGTCTCTATCGTCAGCACTTATCCTGGAGGAAGTTGGTGTAGTAGGAGTCTGATCTGTTTGAAGAACATAAGTTACATTCCCCATTTGATCACTAATAGTATCCGAACTGGAAGCTGAGTGAACAACACCTTCCATTCTTTCTTCATTCATTGGTTCATCCTCAAACATTCTCTCAATCTCCTCATCTATATCATCTCTAGCAACAGATGCAGAAGTACCAGTCTGTGCCTCCTCAGTGGGTTCATCTCCTCCCAAATCTCCAACACTGTCATCAACTTCAGAAAATCTACCAATCTTGGCAAAACTTTCACCAGAGCATTTATTCCCTCTTGCTCCAGTTAAGTGAGTAAGGATCTCTTTCTTGATTGTTTGAACAACATACTTAGAAGATCTAAGTGTTGCAAACTCTGAATAAGCGTCATTGATCACCAACTGAATGAACCGAGGATACATAATAAACTTCTTTCCAGGATTAGCAGTGGCATTTTTCTGCATCTCCTGAAAGATTGCTCCTGAGATACTAAATGGAAGATCATCCACAAGTGAAACTAATAGAGACCCAAATACAGCGCTCAGACTGTCCA
>BJCO01748219.1:0-17749 GCA_018326465.1 Flaveria floridana | reverse complement strand
TTGCTAAAATGTCATTCTGTCTGAGATTGGACACAAATGAATCCCATTTCTCAGGTAACCCATTAGCAAAACTTGAAACTTTATCTTCCATTGATGTGGTTACACCATGAGTGTGCAGTTCACTCATGAGATGATAGAACCTGTCAATTATGTCATCTAGGCTCTCATTCCCAACTGATGAGAAATCGTCAAACTCCTTCTTGAGAGCCTTAGCCTTCAGTGCCTTTAATGTTGCATTGCCTTCATACCTCTTTTCCAAGGCCTCCCATAGCTTCTTAGACTGCTTATTCTCAGAGAATTGATGAAATATGTCTTTAGGTATTGACTGAGTCAGCAGGGCATAAGCTTTCTTTTCGCATTATGCAAAGTCTTTTGTGATTCACTCATTCCCCCCAAAGTAAGTTTAACCCCATTAGCGCTGACTGGTACCACGTAACCAGTCTCAATAGAAGTCTAAAGATTGGGATCAACTCCATTTAAATAAATCTCGAACCGCTGTTTCCATTGTAGATAGTCATCTAACGTGATAAGCTTCGGCGGTTTATTATGATAAGCAGAACAGCTTCAAACATTTTCATCATTTCTAGAAAGATTCATATGGAATCAGACAGACATAAAACATAATCATTTGGGACCTTTTATATTTATATCAATAAGAAAGAGCATTAAATATACATACACTTAATCTCTTTCATCTAAGAGTTAAAGGAACTAACATGAAATCATGCTAGAGCTGTTATGTAGAACACATTGATTTTGACCATCGGGAGATGCAGCAACGATGATTGTCAGTATATTTGTCCATATAAATCTATACATAGATTTTTGACACACATTGGTGATTAATTAGACGTATTAAGTCAACAGGCATTTGTGGATCCCACACTTATATGGTAATCAACCTTCCTCAAGAGATTTTGAGCGGGCTACGGCTTTTTGTCAAGAAGAAACTATTCTAAGAGCTTTCAAAGAGATGCCAAGCGTCAGGTCAGTGTCATCACACAGCAGAGAGGCGTAAACAACAATGAATTCTTAGAATATATAGGTTATGCTTATCCTCAGGTCAGTGCCATCGCACAACAGAGACGCACACAAATTATCTTTTTGTTAGAGCATTTTTATAATTAATTTAACACAGTAACAACATTTTTCATTAACTTGATTGTGTTTCACATTTCTCAGGTGCTTTACTCATAGTTTTGGTCATTCGCACACATTTGTGGCTTTCTCTTTGCTCTTCACCCCTTATTGGAAAATTGTTAATTGTGCAGACTAGGGATAAGGTGGTAATGATTTAATTTGCATGATTCACCAATGATGTCTACTAATCTATTGTGTTGAATCTACCGACGTATCATATAATGAACTTGCAACCCCTAGATCTACTTTCTTCATGTAATCACAGTAACAGACTAGCTTACTATCATTTTTCAACTTCTTAGGCTTTGACTTCTTAGACTTATAATTTTTCTTTGACTTTTATATAAATTTGCAAAGCTAAAGTTCCTTTTGGTGTCCCAAACAATAAGATGCATGTGTACTATCATTTTCCATTGTACTGAATCAATTTCTTTGATTTGATTTCGTTGCTGTTAGGACCATGTACGTACGGAATACTAACTGATAATGCGTGAAACCAGATCAAATAGTGCGGAATCCTTTTTGATTGGCGATCCGATCAGTGAGAATGACAATTTGATCAATCCTACGATGAAACAAACGTTAAGAACGAACAAGAATTGATCAGAAACGAACTATGAAGTTGGAATAATGAACAGGGACGCTCTGGACGGCTAGGGTACGTAGGTATTCAAAGTGTTATCAATTGTTTTTCCACGAATTAAGTGGTATTTATAGGTTTCCTGTCTTCAGTCGTGCAACTGAACCATTAGCATGGTTCAGTCGTGCTACTGAACCATTAGCATGGTTCAGTCGTGCGACTGAATCATGCGATTAAGTCATGCGCACGACTGAAGGTTCAGTCATGCGACTGAGTTAGTCTTATGTTTCAATCGTACGACTGATCCAGTCTCCTGGTTCAGTCGTGCGACTGGTCCATAAGCATGATGAATTCATGTGTATAGTCCATTAGCATGGGCCTTTAGCATGAACTATCAAACAATATCAAACCTATATAGTTGGTTCATGCATGTGCAACACATTTAATATAATGATATCATGACATAATTAAAATATAAATTAAACATCACAATGCATTTTATATCATTCAATCAAACCATTACATCAATTACACATGTGTAAGACATGAAAGATTTTTACATTAAAGCCATAAACTAGATACATTGACATGTATCAACAGTTGCTTTTCAGCTTACCAGCCCGCCCCTTTTTTTAAGTACTAAATACTGAAACTTAAACATTCTCCCCTAAAATTATAAAATAGAAATTTTTTTTGAGTTTTTGATATTTTTAAGATAGAAAATAAAATAAAAGAAAATAAATTTGACAGAAAAATTAAACTAAGAAGCATACGGACGGACTATGAACTCGACTCCTCTAGAATCACGTCCTCTTTCTTCTTTATGCCGTTAACCTCTAATAGATAATAGAATCTTGGTTTATCAAAAGCTTTTGTATAGAGGTCGGCTCGTTGAAAATACGTGTTAATTTTAGTTACATCGATTAAATGCTTTTCAAAACAATCACGTATGAAGTGATATTTAATGCCGATGTGTTTGGTTTTTGGATGTTGTACCGGATTTTTAGTTACAACTATAGCAACAGAATTATCAACAAATATACCTGTTTTAGTAAATTGCAAACCGTAGTCCCGCATTTGCTGTTGAATCTAGATGATTTGAGAACAACAACTTGCAGCAGCAACATATTCAGCTTCACATGTTGACAGAGCAACAGACTTTTGCTTCTTACATTGCTAGGTGACTAACCTCCTTCCTAATAAGTGACACCCCGCAGATGTCGACTTGTAGTTCATCTTGCATCCACCACAGTCTGAGTCACTATACACTGTAAGTTCAAAGTCATCATCATGAGGATACCACAACCCGAGTGTTGGAGTACCCTTTAGATAATCAAAGATCCTTTTCACCACAATCAGATGATTTACTCTTGGCTTTTACTGATATCAGGAACAGAGACACGTGGCGTACATGATATCAGGATGAGAAGATGTGAGATACATTAGAGATCCGATCATTCCACGATACATGGTGGCATCTACCAAATCCTTATTTTCATCAGGTGCCACATCGCGGTTCGTGGCAAGAGGGGTACCAGCCATCGTTACATTTTCCATATCAAACCGCTTCAGAATGTCCCCCACGTATTTGGTCTGATTTAGAAAGATTCCACTTGGTGTCTGATCCACCTGTAATCCCAGAAAGAACTTTATCTATCCTATGGCATTCATTTCAAATTCAGCTTTCATAACCAATTCAAATTCTTTACACAATGCTTCGTTTTTGGAACCGAAGATTATGTCATCCACATATATCTGAACCAGTAGTAAATCACCATCCTTTTGTCTGATGAATAACGTGCAGTCAATTACTCCCCTTTGAAAGGTATGTTTCAGAAGGTGTGTGGAGAGCTTCTCATACCAGGCTAGAGGGGCTTGATGCAGTCCATACAAAGCGTTGTCCAATCTATAAACTCTGTCTTGATGATAAGGATCTTCGAAACCTTCTGGATGACTGACGTATACTGTCTCACGGATTTCACCATGTAGAAATGCACTTTTCACATCCAATTGATACACCTTGATCTTCATGTATAATGCATAGGCTAGGAAGATCCTAATTGCTTCCATCCTAGCCACTGGTGCAAATACCTCATTGTAGTCCACGCCTTCAACTTGTCTAAACCCTTGAACTACTAACCGTGCCTTGTTTCTGATGATGACCCCCTGGTCATCTTTCTTGCAATGAAGAACCGATTTTATGCCAATCACCTTTGCACCCTTGGGTCTGTCCACTAGTGTCCAAACACCTAGCTTTTTAAACTGCAGAAGTTCTTCTTGCATTGCATTTACCCATGCCTCATCTTTGAAGGCATCACTGACATACTTGGGCTCGAATTGAGAAACAAAACACTTATATGCCCTATCATGTATGTACCCCTTTTCCATCACTGCTGCATAGTCAGCTGTGTACAGCTGATTTCTTGTCTGAATACCTGAGAGAAGAACCTTTATGATGTTATCTGGGGGATGATTAACACTAATCCTTGTCACTGGAGTTGTAGAAAAGACTACTTCATTATCAAGGTTAGGAATCACTGGTTCATCTAGGACAGGTGTACTTTCATCTGGACTGATAGACTCTTCATTGCTCATATTCTTATTTTCAATCTCCTCATCATCTGAGGAGTGATCATTGATTTCTAGATCTTCCTCTGGAGCCCCAGAAGTACCATCGATTGGAGCAGTAGTGCTTGAGTCTAGATTAGGAGTGTTCAGAATGTCATACATCATTTGATCAGCCACCTCATTATCAGAATAGACAGGAGGAAGATTGAAGGACTTGAAAAATCCATCATAGTCAAAGAAGAATGATGGACCTTTTCCAGCAAGTGGAGTGGTGTATCTTTAAATGTTGACGTTGCACCACACTTCAACTTGACCAGTAGAGTTGTTATAAACCCGTTTGTCTGGTATATTGTATCCAAGAAAGATGCCTTCCTCTGCCTTCTCACTAAACTTTCCAGTCTGAGTCTTCTCTAACAGCATGCAAGGAGCTCCAAGTTGTTCTAGATACTCTAGATTCGGTTTACGCTTTTGGAGCAACTCATAACAAGTTTTACCATGACGTTTAACCACTAAGACCCGATTGAGTGTGTAGCATGCATTAGCCACTACTTCGTTCCAAAATTGAATTGGCAGCTTCGAATCTACCAACATTGTCCTTGTAGTTTCAATCAAGCTTTGATTTTTGCATTCAGTAACTCCATTCATCTGTGGAGTGTAAGCAGAAGAGAATTGATGAACAATCCCTTTCTCTTGGCAGAATGCCTTCATCCACTGATTCTTGAATTCTATGCTGTTGTCTGAACGTATTTTCCTCACTTTCAGCTTATACAGAGACTCCAGAGTAGTAACTAAATACAGAAACTCTACCCACTATCCTTCAGAAGAGAAGACACATTCTTCTACATCTTGTCCTCACTCTCAGACACACTTGTTGATTTAGCTTTCCACAAAACTGTTTTGTGTAAGGCCTGTTTGTGATAAATAGACGACTGGTTTATAGTTTGAACATTCAGTTTGCTTTCCTCCCTAGGAGTTTCCTCAGTTAACATAGCTTTGCCAGGAGCTTGTCTGTGTTGACTTTGGCATTTGGGAGGGGTATACGGTCTTGTTTTAGAAAACCTTGGTTTATTATTATGAAAAGTTTCAATTTTTCTTCTTGGTGTCTGATAGTAAGAACAATTTGAAGAAATATGTTCTGGTTTTCCATAACTATAACAGGACCTCCCTTCAACTGGTCTGGGAGATCTTTAGTGTGGGGGAGAGTGTGGGGTAGAATTGGTCTCTTGCATCTCAACTTTAGGTTTTTCACCTTCTTTGACAAATTTTATTGGTTTTACATTTTGATTACATTTCACTTTCATTTTGTTGAGATTTTGATGATGAACAGATTTAGAATGAGTTGGTTTTGAAACATTTACTTTTGAACCCAACCCAAGAGTGGCATTGCTATTCTCATCATTCCTATTTTCAGTGACAGCCTTATCTTTAGTGCCTGAACTAGATCCCTTCTTTTCAGTAACCGATTGCGCAGTTTTACCTGTGGAATCTGGATCACTGACTAGAGGGGTAGTCACCACATGATCCTTGATAGGGTTATTATTTATTGGCCAACATTTTGTATTTAAAAGGATCGCATGTGGGGGCCGCACAACCTTATAACCAAGCCCTTCCCCACCATTTCTATCTTTGACTAAGTTCTGAACAATATGAGATGAACTAGCTAGACTATGCAGTTTTTGATTTAATGATTCAATTTCAACTTGCAAAATGGCTTTTTCTTTCTTACTTTCCTCAATTGTTGAAAGATAGAACTTAATATCATTTGCTTGATTAAAGGCAACAACCTCGGTTTCCCTAAGTTGCTTTCCTAACAAATCAAGTTTTTCTTTAAAGCTACTTTCATTTTGTTTTAAAAATCTGTTAGCCTCAGTGCATAATTTCAAATTATTTTCTAGACTTTCATTGTGATCTAACAACCTAGCAAATTTATTACATTCAACACAAGCATGTTTATCAAACAGTTTATCTTTAGTATCTACGTGTGCAGAACTAGAAGTATCCGCCATAAACCCAGACATGGATTCCTCGATGATGGGAGATTCCATGCTAGCAGCAGTCAATTCATCTTCAACCAAATGATCCACAACATAGCTTCTTCAATGTCTGAATTGGCATTATCAGCTATGTTATCTCCTTCACTTGCTGACCCATCATCAAGATCTTCTACCATTGCCACGTTAACATCTCCATCTGACATAAATCTAAAGGACCAATCCTGTCCTTCATCTCCTTGAGCAACCAATGCCTTAGAATCCTGACTTGTTAATGCACCTTTCTTATCCTTGTCCTGACGGTTGCTCGATGAGAAGGGGTTACCATTTCCGGTCTTTTTAGGTTTCATCTCTCTTTTGAAATGACCCTTTTCACCGTAGTTGAAGCATGTAACTTTGGTTTTATCAAAACCAAAAGTTGTGTCTTTGGTAGAAACCAGATTCTGCCTGTAACACTCGGATATTTTTATAGACGAGAAAGAAAGAATAAACGGGAATAAAAAGGAGAAAGTGTAATTTAACCCAAGTAGAGGGGTTGAAAGTGTTAAAATGACAAAAAGAATAAAAGTGGGTACAAAAGGTGGTATGGCCGCCCATGTGGGCTGCACCTCACCTTTTGCAATCGGATTCTAGAGAGAGAAAGAGTAGAGCTTGGATTTTTGAAGAAAGAACAAGAAGAAGTCAAATTAAGGTAAGAGTTTGATGGTTTTTAGGTGTTCTTGACTGATTTTAGTTCGAGTTTATGCTCATGTATGTGTATGTATGTTTGTGTGTGTGTTTTGGTGGGTTTTTAGGCGTTTGAACTCATTGCACTTGGGTTTTGAAGAAGTCATACACGCGAGCAGCTATGGTGAGTTTCTAGAACCCCCTTTATACATGTTTTCACTAGTTCTGGGGCTGGAAAATACATGTGTGAATGTTTTTATAAAAATAGGTTTTTACCCGTATGAGTATGTATGAATATGCATGTGGGTGGGTGTAAATTTGGGATTTATATATGAATATGTACATATGATGATGCTTAGAATGTTACAACTAAGCTTAGATTATGATATAGAATGAATTGAGGCTGATTTATGTTGATTTAGTGCAAGTAGGCTGCCCATGCGCCTAAACAGTGGCCAATGCGCCCAACGATCAAAAACCGTCTAAGTGTGCCCAACCGCCTAAACCCCATGTGCCTGAACGCCTGGAGTTTTGCCCATAATGGCTAAGTGTCTGGCCCATGCGCCTGAATAGTGACCATGCGCCTAAAAGGCCCATGCGTCTAAGTGTTGATAACTAAGTGTAAGACCAGATGCCTGCATAGTAGCAAAGCGCCTGAACAGGGCAAAAACGCCCAAATAGTGCCCATGCACCCTAACACTTAGAATTATTTCTCAAATTTTAGGACGAACAGAATTTGTAGGGTTTGACCTGATTTGAACCATGGGCTATGATTACCTATTTTAAGCATGATTATGGGATGTTTTAGGGTTATGGAATGTATGATTGATGTATGGTATGTATAATGTGTTGTCTTTTAATGGTATTCATACGTATTTATTTATGTTATAAAATACGTTAAATATTATGTTATTACTTTACGTAATATGACAAATGAATGAAAGAACGTGATGAATAACGTAACGAAGTGAAAGATAACAAAGATTAAAAGTAAAACGTAATGAATGAAAGAATGGCTTGCAAGCAAATAAAAGGAGGTGCACGGCCATGTTGTCGTTAGCTCAACTGTGATGCGGGTTAGCTACCATAAAGGATGCACACAGGGTCAATTATTGAGATTGACAAGGCCCTTTGGTATGCCCTATGTGACTGGATCAGCTTCGGGCACAATGTTCGTGGTTTAATTACCACAGGTCTAGCATCAGCTTCGTGCACAATGTTCAGGGTATTACCAATTGGTTTGAATGAATGGGAGAGATGACTTGCCCTAGGTGACTGGATCAACTTCGGGCACAATGTTTATGGTTTAATTACCATAGGTCCAGCATCAGCATCGTGCATAATGTTCGGGGTATTCTTCATCGATCCATATGAAAGTAAAAGAATGACGTAACGTACAAAGAAAGAAAGTAAGAAAGTAAAAGAATGATATAAAGTATGTTATGAAAGAATGAGAACGAAAGTAAGAGAATATTAATGAAAAGCATGAAATGAAAGAATGCTATGAATATGATGGTGATGGAAAAATGAATGATAATGAAAGCTAATAATAATATTCTCTATCTGCACGTATGATGCATGATCGTGTATGAAAGAAAAGAAAGGTTTTAACGAAAGTATGGTATTTTATTTATAAAACTAGAACTCACTCAGCAACGCTGACTTTTATGTATTTTTCAGTTGGCATGAAAGAGTTGCTGAGGATGGCACGGGGCAGCTACTTGGCATTTTTGGATGGCATCCATTTGTATAACGATGACATTTTTGTGACGTAATGCAATTATAATATTTTGTAACTGTTAACCGCATTGGATTACTTTGCAAAAGTTGTCATTAAAATATATGAAATGGTTTTAAATTTTAATTTTCGCTGCGATTATTTTAAATAAATGTATGTTTTATGTGCGATGAACGACCAACTGTGAGGTGCCCGGGAACGGGGCCTTACAAGTTGGTATCAGAGCCAAAGTTTAAGTGAAATGGGTAAATATTTTCAAAAGAAACCTAATCTCAAACTGAGAATGGGGCAAAGGGAAGGGATGCCAGTCCGAGTAGCTACGTGCCATCAGGTATTTTCTTTAATGTTAACCGGTATTATGTGCGCATGTTATTTGATCTGTTTCCCTTAGTAGATTTAGATACTGATGTAGTCAGGATAGGAAATGCTTGGGGTATGAAGAGTAAAGTAAGTGACTAATCACCACTGGCCACTGTAATTAGGGACTTACTATACTTGACATAAACCGAGCTATTACCTTGAATGACCGTGTTAGTGTTTGAATCTTATAGCGTGTTAAAGGATGGCTGGAGGTTGATCTTCTAAGGCTTCATGAGGCGGAGTGTGTGGTGGACGTGGTGCTGGACCACGGGTCACAAGAGGAAGGCCCAGGATTGAAAATATGACCGATGAGGAGCCTGAGACCCCTCATCCGGAGGGTGGTGATGAGAGTCCTAATTTGAGAGCCTTAGTGAGGGAGGTCGTGGTGGAGGAGGTTCATCAGGTCATGCAGACGATCTTGCCGTCTGTGGTGACCGAAGTGATTAAGGCTATTACGGAAGGAGAAAGGAAGGAGAGGAATAGGTCATCGGGAAGGAGAGAGCAACCGGAGACCTAGACGATTATCCCCACTGATGAGGAAGAGGAGGAAGAAGAGCATGTGCCTGAGGTAGCACGAGGCTGTAATTATGGTGCATTCCAAATATGCAAGCCCCATACCTTTGATGGTAACGGAACTACTGCTGCTGCTCATCGATGGGTGAGGGAGATGGAGGTTGTCCTTGAAATCAGCGAGTGCCGGGAAGATCAGAAGGTGAAGTTTGCCACTCATTCGTTTGTGCACTCGGCTCTATGTTGGTGGGACAACATTGTCTGAGCCGAGGTTAGTAGGGCGATTGGCAGGATGAGTTGGAGTGAACTGAAGAAGTAGGTGATCGAGGAGTTCTGTCCTCCTCGAGAGTTGGACAAGGTGGAAAGGGAGTTCCTGCAGCTAGAGGCAGGAACCATGACACATCAGCAATACACAACCAAGTTCAATGAAATGGCACGGCTGGTGCCGGATTAGGTGACACCCCTGTCACAGAAGATCAAAAGATACATCCACAACTTGCCGGTAGATATCCGTAGGCACACGATCGCCGCCCGACCAATTACATTTAGGTCAGTGGTTGACTTGGCTGGGAGATTGTATGATGAGAGGGAGGTGATGGTGGTTGAGAAGAAGAAGACTGGTGGTGATGATCGGAACTGGAACCGGAAACGGTTTGGGCGTGGTGGCTTTACCCCGAATGACAAGAAAGTGATGGTGGATGATCGACGGGTGGTTGCCACAGGGTCGGGAGCAAATAAGTGCGGTAAGTGTGGGAAGGAGCACGCTGGTGAGTGTCGGCTTGGGCTTAATGTTTGTTTCAAGTGCGGGAAGCCTGACCACATGTCTAGAGATTGTAGAGCAGCAAGGTGCTTCAACTGTGGTGAAGTAGGCCACCTGAGCAAGGAGTGTAAGAAGCCGAGGGCAGAGAGTTCCGGAGCAGGGAAGAAGACCAGAACTGAGGAGCAGAGGGCAAGCACCAGGGCATTCACAATGACCAGGGAGGAGGCTAGGACGAACCCCGATGTTATGTCAGGTACGTTTCTAGTAAACCAAACTCTTGCTTCTGTGTTATTTGATTCTGGTGCTAGTAGGAGTTTTATTTCTACTGCTTTATGTGCTAATTTGTCTATTAGTAGTAGACGTATTGATGGGCTCTTTAATGTAGAAACTGCCATAGGTAAGTCTACGAGGATTTCTGACTTGATTGAGGGTTGCGAGATAGAACTAGAAGGTCATAAGTTTCCTGCTAGACTGTTTGTGATGACCTTAGGAGGGTTTGATGTAGTCCTAGGAATGGATTGGTTAGCGGACTACGAGACGAACATTGTATGTCGTAAGAAGATGATTAGATTGACAGTGCCTGACGGGAGTTCGGTGACGATATACGGCAATCGAGTTATGACGATTCCGAAAGTGATTTCAATAGCGGTGGCGGAAAAGTGCATGAGGCGTGGATATAGTGCTTATTTGGCCTACGTGAAGGATATGGACACGCCAACACCCCAATTGCCCAATGTACCGGTGGTATGTGACTTTCCCGATGTATTTCCAGAAGACTTATTAGGTGCGCCACCAGATCGTGAAATCAAATTTCAAATTGACTTGATACCCAGTGCTCAGCCTGTCGCTAAGGCACCGTATCGGTTGGCTCCGACTAAGATGAAGGAATTGATGGAGTAATTGCAGGAGTTGCTTGATAAGGG
Organism: Flaveria floridana; assembly: GCA_018326465.1. Lineage (NCBI taxonomy): Eukaryota > Viridiplantae > Streptophyta > Magnoliopsida > Asterales > Asteraceae > Flaveria > Flaveria floridana. The sequence continues at coordinate 6,513 of BJCO01748219.1, read as the reverse complement.
TTTTATTAGACCGAGTATCTCTCGTTGGGGTTCTCCGGTCTTGTTCGTGAAGAAGAAGGACGGTAGTATGAGGATGTGCATCGACTACCGTGAGTTGAACAAGTTGACGGTAAAGAATCGGTATCCATTACCGAGGATTGATGACTTGTTTAATCAACTCCAAGGTGCCAGTTGGTTCTCGAGGATAGACCTTCGATCTGGCTACCATCAGTTGAAAGTGAAAGAGCAGGATATTCCTAAAACAGCTTTTCGCACAAGTTATGGACACTACGAGTTTCTCGTTATGTCTTTTGGTTTAAACAACACGCTAGCTGCTTTTATGGACTTGATGAATCTAGTGTGTCGGCCGATATTGGATAAATCAGTGCTTGTGTTTATTGATGATATCTTGATTTATTCGAGAAGTGTGGATGAACATGCCGGCCACGTACGTGAGGTATTGGAGACACTTAGGAGAGAGAAGTTCTATGCTAAGTTCTCCAAGTGCACGTTCTGGTTGCGCGAAGTTCAGTTCTTGGGTCACGTGGTAAATCCTGAGGGGATTATGGTAGACCCGGAAAAGGTGGCGGCGGTTATGCAATGGAAGTCTCCAAAGACGCCACCCGAGATCCGTAGCTTCTTGGGATTGGCGGGGGATTATAGGAGATTCATCCAAGACTTCTCCAAGATAGCTTCTCCGTTGACTAAGGTGACCCGCAAGGATGTGAAGTTTGTATGGGGTCAAGATCAAGAGAAGGCTTTCGAGGAGTTAAAGATGAGGTTGACGCAAGCTCCTGTTTTATCCTTACCCAAAGGAAGCGAGGACTTGGTAGTCTATTCGGATGCTTCTTACACGGGATTGGGTTGCGTACTGATGCAGCGAGGAAAGATTATAGCTTACGCATCCCGACAACTGAAAGTTCATGAGGTTAATTATCCTACTCATGACTTGGAGCTGGCAGCTGTGGTGTTCGCCTTGAATATTTGGCGGCACTACTTATACGGGATGAAGTGCACCATCTTCACTGACCACAAAAGCTTGAAGTACTTCTTTGAGCATAAAGATTTGAACATGAGGCAGAAACGATGGTTGGAGCTCATCAAGGATTATGATTGTGAGATCCACTACCATCCGGGCAAGGCCAACGTGGTGGCGGATGCCCTTAGCCAAAAGGAGAGACCCGAGCCGATTCGAGTGAAGGCATATTAGTTGATCATGACCTTTGACGTGATGACGCAGGTCAAGGAGTTTCAAGACAAGGCTTTGAAAAAAGATCGTCTTAACTCTGAAAGGATGAGAGGTCTAGTCGCAGAGTTGGGTGAGAACACTCTCGGTGTTAGAACCCGATTTGGACAGATGTAGATTCCTTGTTACGGGGATTTACGTGGAAAGATCATGGATGAAGCTCATAAGACTCGATATTCCATTCATCCCGGTGCTACCAAGATGTACCATGATATGAAGAAGGATTATTGGTGGTCGGGCATGAAGCGTGACGTAGCAGAATATGTGAGTAAGTGTCTTACTTGTTTACAAGGGAAGGCAGAACACGAGAAACCGTATGGGAAAATCCAACCGTTGGATATACCCAAGTGGAAGTGGGAGCATATCACCATGGACTTTATTACGAAGTTACCGCGTACCCCGAAATGGTATGACACTATATGGGTGATAGTTGATCGTTTGACGAAGGGTGCTCACTTCCTACCGATCCGAGACACGTATTCTCTGAGAGACTTGCGGATCTATTATTCAAAGAGATTGTAGCTCTTCATGGTGTACCAGTGTCTATTGTATCTGATCGTGACACTCGGTTTACATCTATGTTCTGGAAGAAATTTCACGATACGATGGGAACGAGGCAACATATCAGCACAGCTTATCATCCTCAGACAGACGGTCAGTCTGAGAGGACGATCCAGACACTCGAGGACATGCTTCAAGCGGGTGTGATCGATTTTGGAGGAAGTTGGGATGACCACTTGCCGTTAGCGGAATTCTCGTACAACAACAGTTATCATGCCATCCTTGGCATGCCACCATACGAGATGCTATATGGTAGGAGATGTAGGACACCCGCTTGTTGGGGTGATATTGGTCAGAAGGAGTTGGGAAGTATCGAGGTGATTGAGGCTACGACTGAGAAACTAGAAAAGATCAAAGCCTTTATAAAGGCAGCCAAAGATAGACAAAAGTCGTATGCTGATAAGAGACGTAGACCGATTGAGTTTCAGGTGGGTGACAGGGTTATGTTAAAAGTCTCACCTTGGAAGGGTATCATTCGGTTTACAAAGCGGGGCAAGTTGAGCCCGAGGTATATAGGACCTTTCCGAATCATTGCCCGAGTAGGAGAGGTGGCCTATAGGATAGAACTACCCGATGAGTTAAGTGGAATTCACCTGACATTCCATGTATCTCATCTGCGGAAATGTTTAGCAGCAAGGATATGGTTGTACCACTGGAAGATATTGTAGATGAACGACTCAATTATATGGAGCAACCAGTGGTGATCATTGAACGAAAGGAGAAAAGGTTAAGAAATAAAGTGGTTCCTCTTGTGCGTGTACAGTGGAAGCACAGTAAAGGATCTGAGTCTACATGGGAGACTGAAGGAGAGATGAGGCAGTATTACCCTTATCTATTTGAGAAATAACAGGTTTCGAGGATGAAACCTATATAAGGGGGTGGACTTGTAACACCCGGATATTTTTATAGATGAGAAAGAAAGAATAAACGCGAATAAAAAGGAGAAAGTGTAATTTAACCCAAGTAGAGGGTTGAAAGTGTTAAAATGAAAAAAAAAGAATAAAAGTGGGTGCAAAAGGTGGTATGGCCGCCCATGTAGGCCGCACCTCACCTTTTGCAATCGGATTCTAGAGAGAGAAAGAGCAGAGCTCGGATTATTGAAGAAAGAATAAGAAGAAGTCAAATTAAGGTAAGAGTTTGATGGTTTTTAGGTGTTCTTGACTAATTTTAGTTCGAGTTTATGCTCATGTATGTGTATGTACGTTTGTGTGTGTGTTTGGTGGGTTTTTAAGCGTTTGAACTCATTGCACTCGGGTTTTGAAGAATTCATACATGAGAGCAGCTAAGGTGAGTTTCTAGAACCCCCTTTTTACATGTTTTCACTAGTTTTAGGGCTGGAAAAAACATGTGTGAATGTTTTTATAAAAATAGGTTTTTACCCATATGCATATGTATGAATGTGCATGTGGGTGGGTGTAAATTTAGGATTTATATGTGAATATGTACATATGATGATGCTTAGAATGTTGCAACTAAGCTTATATTATGATATAGGATGAATTGGGGCTGATTTATGTTGATTTAGTGCAAGTAGGCTGCCCATGCGCCTAAACAGTGGCCCATGAACCCAACGGTCAAAAACCGTCTAAGTGTGCCCAACCGCCTAAACCCCATGCGCCTGAATAGTAACCGAACGCCTGGAGTTTTGCCCATAATGGCTAAGTGTCAGGCCCATGCACCTGAATAGTGACTATGCGTCTATGTGTTGATGACTAAGTGTAAGACCAGATGCCTGCATAGTAGCAAAGCGCCTGAATAGGGCGGAAACGCCCAAATAGTGCCCATGCGCCCAAACGCTTAGAATTATTTTTGAAATTTTAGGAAAAACAGAATTTGTAGAGTTTGACCTGATTTGACCCATGGGCTATGAATACATATTTTAAGCATGATTATGGGATGTTTTAGGGTTATGGAATGTATGATTGATGTATGGTATGTATAATGTGTTATCTTTTAATGTTATTCATACGTATTTATTTATATTATAAAATACGTTAAATATTATGTTATTACTTTATGTAATATGGCAAATGAATGAAAGAACGTGAAGAATAACGTAGCGAAGTGAAAGATAACAAAGATGAAAAGTAAAACATAATGAATAAAAGAATGGCTTGCAAGCAAATAAAAGGAGGTGCATGACCATGTTGTTGTTAGCTCAATTATGATGCGGGTTAGGTACCCCAAAGGTGCACACAGGGTCAATCATTGATATTGACAAGGCCCTTTGGTATGCCCTAGTTGACTGGATCAACTTCGGGCACAATGTTCGTGGTTTAATTACCACAGGTCCAACATCAGCTTCGTGCACAATGTTTGGGGTATTACCAATTGGTTTGAATGAATGGGAGAGATGACTTGCCCTAGGTGACTAGATCAGCTTCTGGCACAATGTTCGTTGTTTAATTACCACAGGTCCAGCATCAGCTTCGTGCACAATATTCGGGGTATTGTTCATCGATCCATATGAAAGTAAAAGAATGACGTAACGTACAAAGAAAGAAAGTAAGAAAGTAAGAAAGTAAAAGAATGATGTAAAGTATGTTAAGAAAGAATGAGAACGAAAGTAAGAGAATGTTAATGAAAAGCATGAAATGAAAGAATGCTATGAATATGATGGTGGTGGAAAAATGAATGATAATGAAGGCTAATAATAATATTCTCTATCTGTACGTATGATGCATGATCGCATTTGAAAGTAAAGAAAGGTTTTAACGAAAGTAAGGTATTTTTTTTATAAAACTAGAACTCGCTCAACAATGCTGACTTTTATGTATTTCCAGTTAGCAGGTAAAAGTTGCTGAGGATGGCACGGGGCAGCTACTTGAGATTTTTGGGATGGCATCCATTAGTATAACGATGACGTTTTGTGATGTAATGCAATTATGATATTTTGTAACAGTTAACTGTATTGTATTACTTTGCAAAAGATGTCATTATTATATTTGAAGTAGTTTTAATTAATTTCCGTTACAATGTTTTAAATAAATGTATGTTTTATGTGCGATGAACGACCAACTGTGAGGTGCCCAGGAACGGGGCCTTACACTGCCCCGTCTTCTTCACAAACTTCTTAGCTCTTCTAACAGCACTGGCTAAGGCCCACATGATATCCATTCTTCCCAACTCAGTTTCATTGACCTGCTCATAATGTTTATCAGCTAGATGACAATTTCCGATCTTACCTGCAACTAAACCATCATAGGAGTGTACCACTACAGCGAGAAGATCCATATGCTCTTTTGCTACTTCAACAGTAACATTCCCCAGATTCTCAGTCTTCAGCTTGGTGGAATTAGAGTCAGGAATAGTATATTGGGTTCTAGATGAACCTGATGAATCACTTCCCAAAGAGCTACTTTGAGAAGTTCCAGATGTGTTGGAAACAAAAGCTGTCTGAAGAGGTGCTCAGGATGAAACTGGGTTAGGAATAATATTATAGAGTGAAGGATTCTGAGTGTAAGATCCTTTCTTTGAATTGTATTTCAAACGTAGTTCCTCCTCCCTTAACTTCAAGATGAAATCATTGATGTCTAAAGTTGAAAAAGTATCATTCTGTCTCAGATTAGACACAAACGGATCCCATTTATCCGGCAGACCATCAGCAAAACTTGATACTTTATCCTCCATTGATATAGTAACACCATGAGTATGTAGCTCACTCATCAGATGATAAAATATATCAATGATATCATCTAAGCTCTCATTTCCTATTGGTGAAAAGTTATCGAATTCCTTTTTGAGAGCTTTAGCATTCAGCGCCTTCAAGGTTGCATTACCATCGTACCTCTTTTCAAGAGCCTCCCATAACTTTTTAGATTGCTTATGTTCTAAAAACTGATAGAAGATGTCTTCAGGAATTGACTGAGTCAACAAAGCATAAGTTTTCTTCTCATCATTGTGTGCAACCTTTTGTCCCTCATTCATACCACTTAAAGTCAACTTTACCCCATTAGAACCAACTGTATAGTATAACCAGTCTCAATGGCTATCCAGAGATTAGGATCAACACCGTTCAGATAGATTTCAAACCATTGTTTCTGTTGTGGATATTCATCCAAAGTCAACAGTTTCAGTGGTTTGTTATGATTCTCAATCTCATTTTCCAGAAGTAGTAGATTCTGGATACGTGAGTCCATCCCAGCAGTAAACGTAGAGTTCTGATCGTCCATGGTTTCAAACTTGAAAATTTTAGTATATGACAAAATCAAATATGCGATTGAAGAGTACTTGTAAGGCCCCGTTCCTGGGAAACCTCACAGTTGGTTAACCATAGCACAAAATCAGGTTAATAACAAAACATTGCAGCGGAAGATAATTAAACATTCATTTAAAACTTAAAACTCCATCGTACTCATACATTTGTCCTTTAATTGTAAACCAAACGTATCACTTGTTCATTAATTACAATAAGGACTTCATTAACAGGAATGCCATCCGTAGATTTCCAAGTAGCTCCACGGTACCATCCTCAGCCTCAGCGCTTACCTGCCCACTATTATGCATAAAAAGTCAGCTACGCTGAGTGAGTTCTAGTTTTATATAAATAAGAAAATATAATCTTTTATCCTTCATATAATGAACACGCATACATCATACTAGAAACATTACTTGCATCGCATTAGGCACGTTCATTATCTTTCATTCTTTCATTTCATTTCCCTTCATCATAGGCGAGATTGCACAAAGCAACATCTCCATGTTGATTGACAACGAATGTCAATCCC
>BJCO01748214.1:0-18312 GCA_018326465.1 Flaveria floridana | reverse complement strand
TGTTAACCGGTATTATGTGCGCATGTTATGTGGTTTATGTGTTGCTGGTAGATTTAGATACTGATGTAGTCTGGACAGGTAATGCTCGGGGTATGAAGAGTAAAGTAAGTGGCTAATCACAACTGGCCACTGTAATTAGGGACTTACTGTACTTGACATAAACTGAGCTGTTCCCTTGAATGACCGTGTTGGTGTTTGAATATTTCAGTGTGTGTTAGAGGATGGCCGGTGGTAGATCTTCAAAAGCTTTGAGGGGTGGAGGTCGTGGTAGGCCTGGTGCTGAACCGCAACCCAAAAGAGGGAAGACCTAGGGTGGGAAAGTTGGTTCATGAAGAAGCTGAGACCCCTCATCCGGAGGGCGGTGATGAGAGTGCCAATATGAGAGCCTCGGTAAAGGAGGCTGTTGTTGAAGAAGTTTATCAGCTCATGCAGACAATCTTACCGTCTGTGGTGACCGAAGTTATCAAGGCTATGAGGGAAGGAGAAAAGAAGGAAAGAAGTAGACCTACAGGTGAAAGAAGACAGCCCGAGACTGAGACGGTTCTATCTGATGACGAAGAAGAAGAGGAAGAAGAAAAGCATGTGCAGGAGCCGGCACGAGGCTGTAAGTACGGGGCATTTCAAAGGTGTAAGCCCCTACTTTTGATGGTAATGGCACTGCTGCTGCTGCTCACCGACGGTTGAGGGAAATAGAAGCTGTTCTGAATACCAGTGAGTGCCGAGAAGACCAGAAGGTGAAGTTTGCTGCCCACTCGTTTGTGGCCTCGGCTTTATATTGGTGGGACAATATTGTCCAAGCCGAGGGTAGTCGGGCAATTAGAAGAATGAGGTGGTCTGAGTTAAAGAAGCTGGTAATGGAGAAGTTCTGTCCTCACTGGGAGATGGATAAGGTGGAAAGGGAATTCCTGCAGCTGGAGGCGAGAACAATAACACACCAACAATACACCACCAAATTCAATGAGATGGCACGGCTGGTGCTGGATCAAGTGGCGCCTCTGTCACGGAAGGTCAAGAGGTATATTCAGGGCTTGCCGACAGATGTCCGTAGGCACATGATCGCTGCCCGACCGAGCACGTTTAGGTCGGCGATTGATTTGGCGGGAAGGTTGTATGATGAATGAACGGTAGTGGTGTCTAAAGCAAGAAAGAAGAATGGAGGAGACCGGAATTGGAATGGGAAAAGATTTGGTCAGGGTGGTGCCTTGACGAGTTATAAGAAGGCACGGGTGGATGACCGTCGTGTGGTCACATCTGGTACGGTGGTGAAAAGGTGTGAAAAGTGTGGGAAGGAGCATACCGGCGAGTGTAGGTGGGGATTGAATGTGTGCTTCAAATGTGGCAAGCCAGGTCATATGGCACGAGAGTGCAAAGCGGAGAGATGTTTTAACTGTGACGGGGAGGCCCACATGAGCCGAGACTGCAAGAAGCCAATGGCTAAAGGTTCGGGGGTAAAGAAGACCGGAATGGAAGGGCAGAAGGCGAGTGCCCGAGCTTTCACGATGACTCGGGAGGAGGCTAGAACGGACCCCGACGTGGTGTCAGGTACGTTTCTAGTAAATCAAACTCTTGCATCTATGTTATTTGATTCTGGAACTAGTAAGAGTTTCAGTTCTGCTGCCTTTTGTGCTAAGCTGCCCATTAGAAGTAGAGGTATCGATGAGCCCTTCGATGTAGAAACTGTGATAGGTAAGTCTACCAGGATTTATGAGGTGATTGAAGGCTTTGATATTGAATTAGAAGGTCATAAGTTTCCAGTTAGACCATTCATGATGACCTTAGGTGGTTTCGATGTAGTCCTTGGAATGGATTGGTTGGCGGACTACGAGGCGAACATTATATGTCGCAAGAAGATGATTAGGCTAACAGCGCCTGACGGGAATTTGGTGACGGTTTACGGTGATCGGGTTACGACTATTCCGAAGGTGATTTCGATGGAGGTGGCCGGAAAGTGCATAACACATGAATGTAGTGCTTACTTGGCCTATGTAAAGGATGTGGATACGCCAACACCACAACTGTCTGATGTACCAGTTGTGTGTGACATTTCCCGATGTGTTTCCTGAAGACTTGCCAGGAGTGCCACCTGATCGAGAGATCGAATTTCAGATTAATTTGATACCTGGTGCCCAACCTATTGCCAAGGCACCGTATCGGTTGGCTCCGACTAAAATGAAGGAGTTGATGTGGCAATTGCAAGAACTGCTTGATAAGGGGTTTATTAGACCCAACTACGTGCGGGTTAGCTACCCCAGAAGGATGCACACTATGGTCCAATCCTTGTGATTGACCATATGTATGGGATCCTTGTCGCTTGCCCTAGGTACTGGAATCAGCTTCATGCATAATGTTCGAGGTCTATGAAAGACCTCAGGCCCAGTAACCAGCTTCGTGCATAATGTTCGGGGTATAGCACATGGCATTGATCCGGAATGAAAGAGAAAAGATAAGTGGTGAATGTACTTGCCCTAGGTACTGGAGTCAGCTTCGTGCATAATATTCGAGATCAATGAAAGACCTCAGGCCCAGTAACCAGCTTCATGCATAATGTTCGGGGTATAGCACATGGCATTGATCCGGAATGAAAGAGGAAAGATAAGGGGTGAATGTACTTTCCCTAGGTACTGGAGTCAGCTTCGTGCATAATGTTCGAGGTCTATGAAAGACCTCAGGCCCAGTAACCAGCTTCGTGCACAATGTTCGGGGTATTGTACATGTCATCGAAAGTAATGAACGTTTGAATGAAAGTAAGAATTTATGAATGAATGTGAATGAAAGTAACGAATGTGAATGGTAATGATGTACGTTGAATAAATGAAAGTTAACGAACGAATGATGAAGATAATAATGATATTACCTATGTGTACGTACGATGCTTGATCGCGTAAGAATGTAAAATACGGTTTTAATCTAAAGTAAAGTATGTTTTACTTTAAAACTAGAACTCACTCAGCAACGTTGACTTTTTATTTATTTCCAGTTGACAGGTAATGTTGCTGAGGATGGCACGGGGCGGCTACTCAGCTCATTTGGATGGCATCCATTCATATAATGCTTTTGTGATGTAATGCAACAATGTATTTTGTAACTGATTAACAATGTATTATTTTGCATAATCTTTTATAATAAAATGAAATGTCATTTTTGAATGCTGCCGCTACAATGTTTGCTTAAGATAAATGAGAATGTATGTTTTATGTGCGATGATCGACCAGCTGTAAGCGTCCCGGGAACGGGGCCTTACAATTCACCACATGTCCTAAGAATTGGACTTCTTCGAGCCAGAATTCGCACTTAGAGAACTTGAAATATAACTTTTGCTTCTTCAAAAGGTTGAGGACTTGATGTAATTGCGACTCTTGATCGGTCTTTGTCTTGGAATAAATAAAAATGTCATCAATAAACACGATCACAAATTTATCCAAGTATGGTTTGCATACTCGATTCATGAGATCCATGAAGACAGCAAGTGCATTAGTCAAGCCAAAAGGCATAACCATGAACTCATAATGTCCATATCTAGTACGAAATGCGGTCTTTGGAATATCATCGTCGTGAACACGTAATTGATGATATCTAGAACATAGATCGATCTTTGAGAATTGTGTAGCTCCTTGAAGTTGATCGAAGAGATCATCGATTCAAGGAGGTGGATATCGGTTCTTAATGGTGAGCTTGTTGAGTTCCCGGTAGTCGATACACATACGGAAAGAACCTTCTTTCTTTTTCACAAACAGCACGGGTGCACTCCTATGGTGAAGAGCTAGGTCTAATGAAACCCTTATCGGTCAACTCTTGCAGTTGACTAGCTAGTTGTTGCATTTCAGACGGTGCAAGATGATGAGGTGACTTAGCCATGGGATTCGCACCAGGATCAGGTCGATTTCATGCTCAACTTCTCGTACGGGAGGTAACCCACTCTCAGGAAACACCTCGGGAAAATTTCGCACAACAGGAATATCCTTTAGCTCTTTACCCTTGGTATTCGTGTTGACTACATAAGCCATGAAAGCTATGTAGTTTTTACTTAAGGACTTTTGGGCCTTGATACAAGACATGATTTTGAGTCTTTGGGATGATCTCTCCCCAAAGACTTTCAAAGTATCACCCGACGGTAAAGGAATTCAAATGCATTTCTCGAAATATACGATTTCCGCGTGTTGCTTGGCTAACCAATCCATGCCGATAATTACGTCAAAGCTCCCCAGTTGCATAGGAATAAGGTCGATGAGAAACTCGTGCTCGTTAAGACTCAAGGTAAAATCACGTATCACGACGTCGACTTTGATAGACTTGCCATCGGCTACTTCGACCGTAAAAGATCTCTCTAAATTAGAACGCGACTTGGAAAGAATAGGCTCGTACTCTAAAGACATGAAACTCTTATCCGTATCCGAATTGAAAAGCACAGATGCATAACAATTATTTACAAGATACATACCTGCTCAGATATAAGACTATCGTTGGTACATGGAAAGCAGGTAGGGATTTTATGAAATAAAAGACCGATTAATAGAAAAAGAATGACGTACCATTCACCACGCCGTTGTTGGCTTGAGCTTGGTTGGCGTTGATGTTAAAAGCCCTTCCACGAGCTGGTGGCATGGTTCCAGTATTGCGAGGACATTGTGGACGGAAATGTTCAGGTTAGCCACAGTTATAGCAAGCTCCATTAATCACCAACGTAGCATTGTTCGGAGCACAAAGGCAAGTAGCCACCAGATGCCCATACTTCCCGCACAACGAGCAAACTCGGCAAGGAGTGTCACTCGCGTGATGGTACTTGCAAGTATTGCACATCGGGTGCGGCCCAGTATAAGCCCTCCCTACGAGGGCTTGATTTGCAATGACAACTTGCCTTTGAGGAGCATTTGGTGTTGTCACCGCGTAATTACGAGCCGGTGTGAACTTGCGCTTCTTGCCTTTGAAAGAGGACTCGGCCTTCACCTCCTTTGTTGCCTCGAGAGTCACTTTCACAGCTGTCTTGGTACCTTTCACCATCAAAGTACCAGCCCTAATATGGTTTCAGTAAGCTGGGCGGTGATATTAATCGCCACCTCCAAAGTCGTGGGCCTACTACCCACCACGACATCCTGAATTTGAGGTGGTACCCCATTAATAAACTTCTCTATGTTGCGGGGCACGGTATCCACCATGTGAGGTAGGAGCATGCTCAACTCATGATGTCTGGTGGAATAAGCCAAGTGGTTGCCACTATCTTGCTTGAGGTTCTAGAATTCTTCTTCTAGCTTTTGTAATTAACTCCTCTGGCAGAACTTTTGGATCATTATGTCCTTAAATTCTTCCTAAGACAATGCCAAGGCAACTTCAGTCCCTCGGTTCCTTTTCTTAGTATTCCACCACATGAGTGTCCGTTATTGAAGGACACTCGTAACATAGCGGACCTTGAGTTCATCAGGACACTCGCTGACAATAAACATATTTTCCATACTTTTGAACCACTCGAGAAGTCCAGTGGCTCCTTCTTTTCCACTAAAGTTAGTAGGTTTGCACGAGTTGAAATGCTTGAACATGCAGGTGCGGTTGTTTTCACCATGATTGTTACTATTTTCTCCATGGTCATTGTTACCAACACTACTATTGTTTCCATGGGTGTTGTTGCTATTGTTAGCCATTAGGGTGCTGCTACGTTCAGCAACCATTGTTGGAAGTACAGTAACCATTTGCCGGGAGATCATTGTAGCGAGTTTACGATCGAAGGTTGCACGCTTTCCTTGATGGTAAGACATTCTATAAGATAAATAAAGGAGATATTAGTATTCGGAGATAAATCAGTTCAAAGAAAATAGGAATTTTAGATACTTACAAATATACCAAGGGTTGTTCCAATTGGTATCGCATAGCCAATAGGAACATGGACACGTTGAGGTGACTTAATCCCAATTACCTCGAGGAATATGTGCATGTTGACCATAATTTAGCACTCATCCCAGAAATCCCCAGGTAAGCATAACAGGTCTTGCAATGAGATTTATACGAAATGCTTGCCTTAGCCCGAGGGCCTTTTGCCAGGAAATCCAAAATACAGGTGTTTATGTGTCACACACTTCCCTAAGGCTGTTAGAATTAAAACCTTGATGAGATTTTTCAAGATTTAGACATATCATCTAAGGAATTCTTCCACCCGATAGGGTGCGTAGATTTCCACACGTAGTCGAGAATGAGATTAAGAAAGGATTAGACGCGGTAGCACATAGAGGCATAAGAAGAGGATTAGATAGTTGGGGTTTACAAGGTTCATGGCACATTCCTAAGGCACTATTTCTAGATGTAAGCGAATAGCACATAAGGAATTTATCATGTAACAAAGAACAACATATGATAGGCATATAAGCAAACTTACAGGATCATAATGATTTTTTCATGAAAGGGGTCCCTAGGTTAACCATAGTCTAGGCCACCATTCTAATAACCTAAATCCCTATAGTTATGGGCTCTGATACCAATCTATGACACCCCAACCTTAACGACGGAAACGTCGTGATGTGAGGGTTAAGATTGTTAATGCCACACAATGCTAATTAAAAGTGTCACTATTATAAATTTCCAAGGTTCATGACATACAATAAGGAATATAACATAAGTTCCGAGCAACAAAAATATAAAGTTCCCATAGCATCATGTGACAATGTATGGCATTTATTTATTACCTAGGTCCATTCCTAGATGTGATCAAGTCTTTAAGGCATGCTAAACAGTATCATTTCCTAAAACATGTTAAAAATAAAAGGTCAACATAATATTGGTGAGTTTCCATAGTTTTCATACATAAATATATATAAAAGAGGACAATTCATATCATAGATTATTGAATAAAGTAACTAGGGATGGATGAACAAATGTAACAATCAAACCTTGACAGATTACAAGATTACAAGATTAAACGATTAGCTAAGTGTATTTGGTATAACATCAAGTAGGCTTGTCAGGCCCATAGATCTATGACGTCACCAGGCTAGCAATAGTTAATGATTGTACATATTATAGTCATCACATGGTAATTATAAGAGTTCAACTAACCACGACAAATATGATGAATTGCCTAAATGTTTACAAGATTCAAACGGGTTTAGAAGTGCATTTATCATAAGGTTAACATGTTTCACCCTAAAAGTATGAAAAAATATAAAAAGGATATGGAAAAGCTCACTTGGATTATAAGGATGAACAAATAAGAAGGTCTCGTATTACACGACAAAGATTTGCTAAAGTTCAACCTAAAGAACGACGTATTAAGTTAATCATGATTATTTTGTTAACAATGCACGGGAGTTCACGGTTTAAGTTTGTGATTTTGGTTAGCATTTGTATCGATATTATTTATAACCCATTCTCCCATGATTATTGTGTAGATACAATTTACTATTAGTTTGATATTTAAATAAGAATTTTGTGATAAAATCGTTTACAAAAGTTAAACTTTTGTTATCAATTAATTATTATTTACTATTTGATACAATAGTAAATTTATAATTTTAGTTGATCGAATTAATTATATATATATATCCCCATATATGTACATTTTATATATGTACATATATTTATCCCCAAAATATAAAATTAAGGTTGTAAATATATTCATAAAAATGAAGATTTTATTAAATTTTAAATCTTTGGAAATTAGAGGAGATTTGTTACAATTTAATTTAATAACAAGTTGTATTTTATAACAACTTTTATGATGTTTTAAAAATAAAAGAATAACGATCTATTAATTTAATTTCTATGAACATTTAAAAGAAAATAATTTTATTGTTTTCTGATTAAAATAATTTTTATATAATTAATCAAAATGTTAAACTGTTTTTCTAAACTTTAAAACAAAAAGAAAACACTTTTAAAAATAGATGCAGGGACTCGGGTTCGAACTCGGGTCCCCTGCCACACGACACCATATTTTAATCACTGGGCCAAGGCCCTGTTTGGTGTTATGTTTCAGAAATCAAATATTACATCTTTTTCTCCCAGAAAACCTCATTTTCACCCAAGAACCCTAGTTTCAATTTGGATCAAATTGAAAATCAAAACGTTTTTAATAATCAAATTAATCATAGGGCTTTTGCTCCCATTGATAAAATGAATGTATTCAAGCATTCAATTTACATGATTAGCTTCGATTTGAGGATGAACACCCCTAGAACCATCGCGATAAGAAGAGGTGATCGAAAAGGGATTTGGGGTGTATGTTTCGAGCAATTAAGGCTATAGAGAGTTGGAAGAGATCAAACCAAAGCTCTCCCCTCTGTTTAATTGCTTTGATTTAAGTCGATTCAGGTCTAACGAATTCAAGTTGAACCCGAGGGTTTTCGGTTAAAACTCATGGTGTAATCACTTGATTTCAATGAGATTAATCACACCATTGATTTCTAATTGATTGGACGAACGTGTTTATACGATTAATTGCATTATTATTGTGATTTAAATGTCAAAACGGATTTCATTTTGTTATGGGTTCAGGTTCGTGGGTTTATGTTCATCAATACCGCATTAATGTTCGAATTAAAGCCCATGTTCAGGTTCGAAATTGGTCCTTGAATCGATTAGGTATGTTTTGGGTTAAAACCTGCTTGAAATCGGGCATTTAGGGACTCGCCGGCGTCGCGCCGGAGCTCCACCGGCCGGCGGCCGGAAAAGCGTGAGGGGAGAGGGAAAGAACAGGGGGGGGTTTGATGTTTTAAAAATTGCACTTTGGTCCCGGAGGTTTATGTTTTACTCATTATTTTATGCAAAAACTAATTAGTTACAAGTTTCTAAGATTTGAACCTTATATTATTTTTATTTATTTACAAGGTTACACTTGTTATGATTATTATCATCTTTGTTGTTGTTGTTATTATTATTATTATTATTACTATTATTATTATTATTATTATTATTATTATTATTATTGTTATTATTATTATTGTGTCATTAATTATTTAATTATCAAATTATGATGATACAAGAAATTACAAATAAAATCCTCGTATTTGCATTAATAACAATACAAACACTTACAAGAGCTAACGACGTTAACAAACGTTTAAAAGAAAAATTACAAAAGTCACAATGTGAGAAATGGCATAGCATATGGGAGACTCCTTAAGCCATCTGATGCAGTCTCTAAATCCTGTAGCCTTTGTATTGCCATTATCCAATAGAGCAGTAGTGTTATTCCTCTCGTCAAACTTTAAGTTTGCCATTTAAACTGACAATAATCAGAAGAGGGTTAGTTAACACAATGATATGTAACAGAATAAGAAAATTAAAAATGTTCAACAGTTTGCTGCCGGTGAAACTGTAGTTTCACACAAGCAAAAACACAACAGTTTCGCTGATGTCAAAACTGTAGTCTCGCACAAGCAAAACACACCAGTTTTGCTACTGGCGAAACTGTAGTCTCGCACAAGCAAAACACACTAGTTTTGCTGCTGGAAAACACTCCAGTTTCGCTGCTGGCGAAACTTTAGTTTCGCATAAACAAAACAAAACAGTTTCGCAGATGTCAAAACTATAGTTTCGCACAAGCGAAAGTGTAGATTCGCTATGACACGGATACAAATTCATGTATTCGAGCGAAGCTATAATTTCTCTGAAACAATCCTGGCGAAACTATCAAGTATACGTGGACAACATAACGAGACAGTTTCGCTCGGACTTAGATTTTTGTTCAGTTTCGCTGATCAGTTTCGCAGTTTCGCTAAACGAATCTGCTAAACTTTCGACCTAGCAAATTATCCTAAAACTAATGTCCGATAGTTAAAACTTCAATATATTCTTAAGAACAGGTTAGAAACACCCACCTAAACCCTTAGAAACAAAGAATCACTACGAAAATCAAAATAGATAAGTTTGGGTGTGATTGCACAAAGAAACTAGGGTTTACTTTCTCCAAGCAAGTGTGTGAAATTGATTTCACATTGTGCAATATATAGATCCGAGTTTCCCTAGCAGCGAAACTGTAGTTTCGCTCGGTGTCACAAATGAAGTGATGTAACTCAGTGTTTGAGTGAGTATGCCTGCGAATCTATAGATTCGCTTAGCGAAACTGTCAGCGAAACTTAATTTCGCTGGAACCTCAAAGTTAACATTTTTTAAAGAAAGTTAAAAGTAAAATTTAAACTTATATTGACAAAAACTTTCATGAAAAACTTTCTTCACCCCATTCTTTCTTATAGCAATACAACAAAATAAGAGTAACAAAAAATAAAAATAAAAATAAAATAAAATAAATAAATAAATTAAAATAAAGTAAAGTAAAAAAAATGGAATTAAAAATAGAAGGAAAAAGTGACTTATTTTTCAAGAATTTTTCTTGAGAGACAAGGTTTAGCAGGATTGTTGATATATTCGTCCCTTTAAACCCATGCCTTATCCTCTTCAACAGGTAATTTGCAGATGTTTTTATCATGTTTTGATTTAATTTTTTTTAACTTTGATGACTTGGTACCCATAAATATTTGGAAAAGAACTTATCCTGACCTCGAATTGAGCAATATGATTGACTCTGCTTAATTTTCTATTGGTGTTTTAACACTGGTCTTAATTTAAGAATCATTGTGCTTTTATTTTAGAGAAGCGATTATGAGAGCTCTAGGTTTATACTCCCGTATAACAGAGCAGATAATCATCTGAACTTGCTGATAAGAGCTTCCGGTCTATATTCACATATAACAGAGAAGATCATCAGATCGTGCCGATGAGAGCTCCAAGTCTCTACTCACGTTTAACAGAGAAGATCATCACTCCAGGTCAATGTTCACACATAGCACAGGAGATAAGCATGAGATTTACGTCTGAAGATCTAATAAGAAGCTTCAATTTAGAGATTTTTATGAAGAGTTAGTCTAGGAGCACTTATTGTCCTAACTAGAAGCATCATTCAGGATTTGGGGATAAGGGAATTCGGAAAAATCAAACAAAGATTTGAAACTCACAACTCATTTTTGACAAGGACTTGTAACATTGTGCAGGCCAAAATATCAAGTGGATAATCCTTATCATCGAGTTTTCTTAAACTTTAGTTTAGCTACATGATCACTGTTTACTTCATTTGGGGGCTGAGCCTATCATGCGTATTCCAACACAAGACTTTGACCTCCTTCAAACTTCTTATTGCGGGGTTCCTGAAAAGACAAAATTGAAAACTTAAGAGCTTAATCGTTATTCTCCCTCGAAATTTCTTTTTAACTGTTATGTAAGAGAAAGTTCTATTTTTTATATTTTGCTAAAGATCAAAGAAGTAAAGGAATAAGGGGCATACAAGTCTACCAGAAAATGTGTAGTACAAACAGAAAATGAATGAAAGAGTTAGGTATAGTTGTTATATGATTTGTTATGAAAAGAGTTTTCAAAAAGATATTAAACCCAACATTGAGATCAATTCATAAAAATGAGGTTTATCAGATGTTTTTGTGAAAGATCTGCCCACTGATTCTTTGTATCAATTGAAATAATATCAATGAAACCCTTTTCCTGTGCATCCTGGATTGCATGAATTCTTGTTTCAACATTTTTCGATACGAGTATGATGAATTGGATTTTCGGAAATTCCAATAGCAGCTAACAGCTTTTTCATGTGATTCTTTTGAATCAGATTGAAAATGAGCACAGTAGCACACGACAAATGTAATATCTGGATGGCTAGCCGTGAGATACATGATAGATCCAATCATAGAACGAAAGGGATGAGCATCCAAGAATTTCCTATTATCATCTAGAGTTAGGCAAGTTTGAACAGTGAATGGAATGAGTTCTAGAGGAGCATCACCCGTCTTGAATTTTTTGCGAATCTCCAGAGCGTACTTTTCTTGGTGAATCAGAATATCATCAGACTTTTGTTCAACCTGCAACCCCAAGAAAAAGCATAGCTCATCCATCATGCTTATTTCAAAGCGATCCTTCATTACTTCTTCAAACTCTCTACCTACACAGTTTCTCATTTGTTGCTCGAAAATGATGTCACCAACATATACTTGAACAATCAGCATTTCACCAACAACTTCCTTCTTGAATAGTGTCATGTCTATAGTTCCACGAGAGAAGCCCTTGCTGAGCAGATATTTTGTCAGTGTTTCATACCAAATACGAGGAGCTTGATGCAATCCATTTAAGGATTTATCAAGTTTGTATACTTTCTATAGAAAATCTAGATCCTCGAAACTTGGTGGCTGACAAATATATATATATCTACCCATAAATGTTCCTGTATAGAAATGCACACTTCACGTCCATTTGAAAAACTTTAAAGTTCTTGTGAGCAGCGTGAGCAAGAAAATTTCTGATAGCTTCAATGCGAGCAACTGGAGCAAACACCTCAGTATAGTCAATTCACTCCTCCTAAGCAAATCCCTAAACAACTAACCTTGATTTGTTTCTTATTATAACTCCTCAATCATCTAGTTTGTTCCGGTATACCTATTTGTTACTGACGGGAAACTTGTTTGGAGGGGGATCAACTAATTGCCAAACCTTTAGCTTCCTAAACTGCTGAAGCTCAATTTGCATAGATTCAACCCAACGTGGGTCTTGAAGTGCTGCTGAGATATTTTTGGAAATGATTTGAGATAAGAAACCTGAATATAGACATTAATCCATACTGACTCCATGTACTCACACCGTGTGTTATGGAACCAATGATGTAATCATGTGACAACTCATCCAAAAATTCACTCGATTTTGATTTTCTTGTGCCAATGCAGTTGACCAGTAATGCAATACAACCATGTAATGCAATTTTCAGCATGAAAATTCTTTCAGTGTGGGGATAATGTGACATCTAGTAATTTTCCGTTGCCAAACTCCATTAGTTCCGTTAGGTCTTGCATACACGTGTCGTGATCACACACTAGTTGTCGTTGAACATTGGTGCCTTAATAATAATTAACAATGGCTATTAGATAACAACTTAATTAATTATGTAGATTATTAATTTGTTGCTATGAAATTTATAGATTTTAACCATTACTTGTAAATTTTATTTGGTAACGTGACTATGTGTAATATATATATATATTATGAGTTTTGTTGTTGGTTAAAAATGTGTATGATTATTATTATTAACAAATAATAATTGTATTTTCTAGTTAAAACTATTAAAAGGGTGCTAAAAAGGTTTATTTTCACAAAAGGTGATTTAACAAGGGTTAAATGGTAAATCTTAATTACGTGAAGTTAACAAAAACCAACCCTAGACCCCCCTAACCCACTTTCAGCCAAACACCCTCTCCCCACCCTTAAACCATTCGAAATTGATCAAGAAACAAACACCAAGCATCGATTTGATAGTGCTTCAAGGGTTACAAGTTGTTTGCAAGTGCTAATCATCCCTAATTTGCAATTAAAGGTAAGGTTTTGCAAGAAATTCCATGGTTTTTGGTTATTTATGAACCCTAATTCAAATTCTAGGTTAAAAGTTGAAATTTATGATGTTTGATGATGATATGATGTTAGTTGTGATGTATTGTTGCTTGATTGTGATGATTTATGCAAGAATTTCATGATTTTGATGACCTAGTTCATACCTTACCTAAAATAGTAACTTTAGATCATGAGATTGTGCAATTGATGGTTGTTGATAATTCTATGATGTTAGTTGTATTGCTTTGATGTTAGTTTACATGGATTGTGTAAGAGAAATCATGAAATCTAGTGATTGTTCATACCTTACTATAAGTAGAAACTTTTTGTATGATGTTTGGGAATTATGATGAATTGATGATGATTATCATGTTTAGATGAATGCTATGAACTTGATTAGGTATAAAATTTATGAATGAATTAAATGTTAGGTTGGTTTTAGGTGTTACTTTCCCAAAAGGAAAATTTTATTTATGTAGAACATTGGATATCATGAATTGGGCATGTTCATGATGTTACGATCATGTTAGAATGTTTATTGATGATGTCTAATGTGGTGGAATGTATTAATTGAGTTGTACGGATGTTTGATTGATCATTTGGGAAATTAAGGTTCTTAGTGACTACATATGATGGTGGATTATGTTAGGAGATTATGGAATCATGTTTGGAATTGTAATAGATCATTGTTGGGTATGCTAGTTGGTATGAATCTTGTTTATTAATGAGTTGTATGATAAACGAAAGTAGTATGATGATCATGATAGAACTTGAGTTGATGATGTGACATACGTGAATTACTTGTATGATTATCATGTATGATGTATTGCTATACTTGATTAAACAGGATTTTAATTAATGTGTCACCAATGGGTCAAACAGGTCAACTAGGTCAAATGAGTCTTGTTTTACAAAACCTTGGGTTAACGTGTTAATTGAGCACCTAGGATTGGTAAGCTTTTTTTGTACACGTAATTATGTACTTGCATGTTCTAGGTAACCTTTGAAGGGTTTTCTTTCCATCCATCGTCAGTGTCTTTGTTATTGTTCATTACGCACCAGGTGAGTTCATGCCCTATTGTTTTTACTTACTTCCTTTTTGGGGGAGATAGCATACTGTTTTATCTTACAAACGCCTTACATTGATAAGTTGTGTTAGTATAACATAGTGTAGCATACCAGAAAGCCCTCACACTTTCAGATCGTTAATAACGATAACTAGCGGGAAATGGTAGGTAGTACTACTGGGTCTGACAAGCCCTACTTGTGTGAATCAAGGTCAAACGGGTGCAATATTTTCCTAAACACAAACATAGTCACAACTTGGTATGTTGTGATGGAAGGCAGACAAATGAAACACATATCAGCTTTGATCACGAAATCACTATAGTTATTACTTATGAATATAGATTAGCTATCTATTTTAATGCATTTCTTATATTTTACAACTATTACTCATTTTGTTGAACGCAAACTCTTGAACTAACCAATCATTGTGTTGACTCTTTTAGTATGCTATTCTTAGGTCGAGGTTAACAACTGCCCTAGGAGCATGCACAGGTCGAGCATGCATATGAAAACATGAACTATTATACTTTGGGTTTATTTATATTCTAGTTTTGAACATGGTTTGACGCGT
Organism: Flaveria floridana; assembly: GCA_018326465.1. Classification (NCBI taxonomy): domain Eukaryota; kingdom Viridiplantae; phylum Streptophyta; class Magnoliopsida; order Asterales; family Asteraceae; genus Flaveria; species Flaveria floridana. Next base: position 3,317 of record BJCO01748214.1, on the reverse strand, counting down.
GTTTTAGCAATGATACATTTTTAATAATTTGGCTTTAACTTATTTATAAAATGATTACGCAAATGTTTTAAAGTTACAAACTCTGATTTATTTTAAATATTGCATATAGTGTCATTCTAAGTAACTAATGACTGGGATCCTGGTTTGTTCACACGCCTCGTGGTAAAACCCCGCATGTGGATTTTGAGAGTGTGACTAATCGTGTGGATGATCTTTTAAGATTTTGAAGTTGGTGTTTAGGGTGAATGGATTGGATTCAGATAAAGATGCGGTTTATGATGGTTGTGAAGGGAAGTTGGTTGTGATAGAGGAATTGGTTGTGGTAGAGGTGTGGGTGGAACATAAAATAGAGGTTGAGGTGGAGTGTCAATTGGTGATTGTAGATGGTTTTCAGGTGGAGTAGGTTCGGTTGGAGAAATGATTTCCACATTGTTTGAGGGACAGCAGTTTAGGGTGAATGGATTGGATTCAGATGAAGATGCGGTTTATGATGGTTGTGAAGGGAAGTTGGTTGTGATAGAGGAATTGGTTGTGGTAGAGGTGTGGGTGGAACATAAAATAGAGGTTGAGGTGGAGTGTCAATTGGTGATTGTAGATGGTTTTCAGGTGGAGTAGGTTCGGTTGGAGAAATGATTTCCACATTGTTTGAGGGACAGCAGTTTAGGGTGAATGGATTGGATTCAGATGAAGATGCGGTTTATGATGGTTGTGAAGGGAAGTTGGTTGTGATAGAGGAATTGGTTGTGGTAGAGGTGTGGGTGGAACATAAAATAGAGGTTAAGGTGGAGGGTCAATTGGTGGTTGTAGATGGTTTTCAGGTGGAGTAGGTTCAGTTGGAGGAATGATTTGCACATTGGTTTGAGGGACAAGATCATCATCAAATACTGGAAGGTTGAATGATTTGAAGACAGTATTAGAGTCATAAAACCATTCTAGGTCTGACCCCATGTTTGGTGAATTAGACTCCTGCCAATCAACATAAAAGGATTCCTACACAATACGCATTCTTTTGTTGTACACTTGATAGCCTTTTGTGATGTAGAATAGCCAGCAAGGAAACAATCATTAGAGATTACACCAAACTTTGACTTATGAACTTGAGTGTTTAGCAAGATACATGCGCAACCAAATGGACAAAAGAAGTCAATCAAGGGTTTTTTTATGTAGAAGCTCATAAGGATTCTTCATCTTGTCTCTCATAATAAGAACCCTGATCAGTATATTGGATGCACAGTTGACAGCTTCAGCCCAGAAAATGATTGAAATCTTTGACTCAATCAACATAGTTCTTGCTGCTTTAATAATGGTCCGATTCTTCCTTTCAACAACACCATTATGTTGAGGTGTCCTTGCATGTTGATACATCTTGATGTACCTAGTTTATGTTCTCAAATGTAAAAGTCTTTAATGTCTTACACTGATGTAATATGATGTAATGTGATGATATTAATGATATATGAAGTGCATTGTAATGTTTATTTGTGATTGATTATTATATATTATCATTATGTTGAATGTGATTCACATGTATGAACTTAATATATAGGTTTGATGTTGTTTTACATAGTTCTAAGTCAATAAGAACTTAGGAATGTGTTCAACTTAGTCATGTGGTTATTCATGCTAATGGACCATACTTATGGCCCATAAGCATGACTGAACCATACTTATGTACCAGTCGCATGACTGAACCAGGTGACTGGATCAGTCGTATGATTGAGACATAAGATTGATTCAGTCGCACGACTGAACCTTCAGTCGTGCGTATGAGTCAGACGCATGATTTAGTCGCACGATTGAACCATGCTAATGGTTCAGTTGTACGAATGAACACTGAAAACCTATAAATACCACATAATTCGTAGAAAAACAAAACACTTTGAATACTTTCATACCCTAGTCATCCAGAGTGTTCTAAGTCGCCAATCCAAGTTCATAGTCCGTTCCTGATCGATTCCAACTCGTTCTTAATGTTTGTTTCATCGTTAGATCGATCAGGTTGTTCGTTTTCACTGATTAGATCACCAATCAAATAGAGTTTCACGCTATTTGATCTGTTCTCATGCAGAATCCGTTTGTACTCCGTACGAACACGGTCCTAACAAGTGGTATCAGAGCTTAGGCTCGTGATTTTACGTGGATTATATTGGTTTTGGTGTTAAAATCAACGTTTTCAATCAAAAGATCCACTTTTTCACTTCAAAAACGTGTTTTTGACGAGTCTCTGTGTTAAAGTGTCGACCTTTCACCATACGGTAGATTAGGGTTCGTAAAAATTCGTAATTTTGAGTCAAAGTGTTCAAAAATTCGATTTTTTTCCCGCAGCAGCAGCTTCAGTCGCACGATTAGCTCAATCGCATGACTGAATCCCATTCGTATAGTTCAATTGCACGACTGGACTCATTCGCATAGTTCATTCGCACAGTTGAGTCATTCCAGACAGTTGACCTCATTCGTCCTGTTCATTCTCACAATTGAATCTAATCACATGATTGAAGCAATCCGCATCCTTCAATCGCATGGTTGACCCAGTCATCTTGTCCAATCGCATAAGTCAATCTGTCCTGTTCTGAGTTCATCAAGTTCAAAGCAATGGAAGATCAATTCTCTGTATTCATTGATGGACAGGACTCGCGTATCCAAAATCTTCTACTTCTGGAAAGTGAGATCGATAACCACAACAAACTGCCAAAGCTTTTAACGTTGGATGAATACCCACAGTGGAAACAGTGGTTTGAAATCTACTTGAATGGAGTTGACCCCAATCCGTGGATATCTATTGAGACTGGTTATGTGGTACCAGTCAGTGCTAATGGGGTAAAGTTGACTTTGGGAGGAATGAGTAAATCCCAGAAGACTATGCATAATACTGAAAAGAAAGCTTATGCCTTGTTGACTCAGTCTATACCAAAGGACATCTTCCATCAGTTCTCAGAGAACAAGCAGTCGAAGAAGTTATGGGAGGCTTTAGAAAAACGATATGAGGGGAATGCAACTCTAAAGGCACTAAAGGCTAAAGCTCTTAAAAAGGAATTTGACAATTTCTCACCAATTGGAAAAGAGAGCTTAGATGACATTATTGATAGATTCTATCACTTAATGAGTGAGTTGCACACTAATGGCGTGACCACATCCATGGAAGATAAAGTTTCAAGTTTTGCTGATGGTCTGCCAGACAAATGGGATCCATTTGTGTCTAATTTGAGACAAAATGACATTCTTGCCACATTAGACATAAATGATTTCATTCTGAAGTTAAGGGAGGAAGAACTGTGTCAGAAATACAAGTCAAAGAAAGGATCCTATGCTCAGAATCC
>BJCO01748190.1:0-10381 GCA_018326465.1 Flaveria floridana | reverse complement strand
TGTGCTTAAAATGGTCACTTCTGAGCTGATCCAGAAGAAAAAGACAATCTTTTTGCCTAATAAGTGGGACTCCAATAATCTTAAAGGTTTTGGCTGCATTAGTTCAGGGGGAGTTTGTTGGACCAAAAGAACCAATGAGCCAGATCATAAAAACCTTTAAGTCCCACAGACATCATAACAACTGAAGAAGACTACATCAGCTGAAGACAAAGTCTGAAGACAAGTGCTGAAGACAAAGTCTGAAGACAAGTGCTGAAGACGAAGTCTGAAGACTAAGCCTTCAGAGGTTGCCACAATAGCTGAAGTAGTACTCTTCAGTAGTTGTGATGGTTTCCTTTTCAGTAGTTGTGTTTTTCAGTTCAGTAGTTTGTAATCAGTAGTTTGTAATCAGTAGTTTGTAATAAGTAGTTCAGTAGTTTGTTTTTAGTAGTTGTAGTATTAGTTAATACTTAGTTTTTTTTGTAAGAAGATGTCCTCAGCTGTTGTGGACATCTTCAGTAGTTTAGTTAGTTTCAGTTGTTTTTGTAAAACGGTTAGATGTCACTATCAAGTGACATCTGCTGATGTCACCTTACCTCTATAAAAGGAAGGTTGACCTAATTTGTATTTGCTGAAGCTTATGTATGAATGAATACATTCTCTTTTGCAGAAACCTCTCTCACTTTATAACTTTACTATTTCATTGAATATCCTTTGTGTTCTTGTTTAAATTTCATCTAATTTGTATACTATTCCGCTGCAAATCATAATCTAATTGATCAAACTAGATCCAAGATCCCTTCATTATCTTTGTTCTTTGACAAATTGGGAAGCTTCTCGTTGACCACCATCTAAAGGAACCTAGGATACATACAGAAGCTTTCCTTCCCTTTCATCTCAATTTTCTCCTTCATGTAGTTGAAGAACATCTTTGAGAAGCTAAATGGACGGTTCAAGACTAGAGCCATAAAAGCATTTTGTATCTGATCACTTAGCTCATCAAACCCACCTCGTCGGGAAGCAATGCACTTGAGAACGACATGAGCTAAGTACTTGAAGGGTGGGCACATGTTGCTCTTGTTTAGCACTCCGGCATTGATGTCACCAGCATACTTGATCCTCAGAAAACAACCACGTAAAACTAGGGGATGTAGTTTGGTCGAATGATCCCCATCTTCTCCTAGGCCCAACACCCATCTTAGATCATCTTCACCAATATCAATCGCCTCACCAAAAATGTAGCTTCTGATTCAGTATGGCTCAACGGTACAATCTACCACAACATTCTCCCAGAAGGCTTGCTGTAATGATCTATAAGGTGTACATACAGTAGAGATGGCCCTGAAAATCCTGGATCGGTTTAGGAATTTGATGATTCCCACGAACTCAAAAACATTCCTAGATGTCGTGTTCAGATAAGCACAAATGTTGTGCTTGGTGTTCATCGTCCACCGCTTAGCCATTTCACTGTAACACAAACCACAAACACCCAATCAACAAGTCAGATCAGTTCAACACATAAGAATACTTGAATTTGAAACTGATCACATGCTACTGGTTCAATCATATGATTGGACCATACGAATGAATTCGTATGATTGAGCATACGACTGAGCTTAGTCGCACACTATGACATCAGATTGATCTATTCGTACGACTGAAGTACCGATTGGTTCAATCGTGCGATTGAAACATGCGTATGGTTCAATCATGCGATTGAAGTTCATCTGGATGTCAAGTCGTATACGTACTGTGCAAGTCCAAAGATATGAATTTTAATTCAAATCAGCAACAACCATTACAATATTTATGTCATTTGACGCGCCAAGACTCGTTAAAACACCAGTTGTATTTTAATTTCACTTTCAAGCTTATTTAGTGTTCAATTTAATGAGTTCTTTTGTTGGTCTTTATAACTGACACAAAATTTTGGTTGAATAACTGATTAAGCACCCAAATGCAACACGATTTCATCTTGAATGTACCTTAATCCAATGTAGAACGGTTAGTGAACGAGATATCTCACTAGATCACACAAAAAAATACGAAAAAGAGTCCTTTTGTTTGTCGGTTTTGGGAGCAAGTTTAAAATAAGTGTAGGGTTTACGACCGACTGAGCCTCATTATATACCCACGGGGATTTCAGTCGTGCGACTACACCCATACATATGGTTTAGACGTGCGACTGAAGTCCAATCGCACAAATGACCTAGTCGTCTTTACCAATCGTACGATTGGATCCTACTGATCTTACCAATCCTGCGATTGAGCATACTGATGTTTCTAATCATGCGTTTGTGTCATGCTGATGGTCTAGTCGTGCATTTGGTCATAGGAATGGTTCAGACAAGTGATTGGGCCATACTCATGGTACTGTCGTACGATTAGGGCATACACATGGATTAGACTTAGTTTAATTCAGTAATGCACACAGTTACCTTAGAAGAAACTTCCTTGTCGATTGATCATCTCAGACATGATCCCTTTTATCTTTCAGAAACAAGCTTTTCACAGTTAATATTCGGTTCAGATTTGTGACTTTCACAGAGTTTGATCTTGTTACATAGTCCGACACTGACACATTGCACACATAAATAGAACTGGAAAAACTTGAAATAAAATTGAAATAAGACATATTTTTGCAATTTTCATTTGAGGAGGGTTGAAATCACTTTAACATCACTTAAACGATTTCTCCCCCTGAGTAGAACAGCTTAAGGCACTCACATCATTTTGAGAAAGATTCATATGGAATCATACATGCAAAAGCACAATTATTTGGAACTTTTTGTAGATATATCAATGGCAGAAAACATTATATGTACAATTCACAGAATCTCTTTCATCTAAGAATCAAAAGCACTAACAGGAAATCATGCTGGAACAGTTATGTAACACACTTTGATTTTGAACATCAAGAGATGCAGCCACGACGATTGTTAGAATGTTTGTCCACTTAAATCCACACATAGATTTTTGACATACATCAGTGATTTTTAGGTGAATTAGATCAACAAGTATTTTTGGATCCAACTGGTATATCGTAATCAATTATCCTTAGGAGATTTTTGAGCGGTCTGGTGGTCAAGAAGAGACTGTTCTAAGAGCTTTCAAAGAGATGCAATGCCTCAGGTCAGTGCCATCGCACAGCAGAGAGACGCAAACAACAATGAATTCTTAGAACATATAGGTTATGCTAAGCATCAGGTCAGTGCCATCGCATAGAAGAGAGGCGCTAGACCTATCTTCTCATTAAAGCAATACGAATTGAAATTTAATGCAACAATGACATTTTTCATCAACTTGATTACATTTAGCTCTTATTTTGATGCTTTATGACATTTTCCATATTCATTGCTCCGTTTTAGGTCGTTTGCATACATTTGTGGCTTTCATTCCTCCTCGCCCCTTATTGAAACTTGATTGATTATGCAGACCAAGGATACAATGGGAACCCATAACTTGTTGATTAATTTAATTTATGTGAATCACCAATGATGTCTACTAGTCTATTGTGTTGAATCTAATGACACATCGTATAATGGACTAGCAACCCCCTAGATCTACTTACTCCATGTAACCACGATAACAAACTAGCTTACTATCATTTTTCCAACTTGTTAGGCTTTGACATCTCAGATTTATAATATTCTGTTATTTTAAATTTATCAAAAAAATGCAAATAGGAAAATCTTTTTGGTGTCCCAAATAATTCGATGCCTGTGTACAATCATTTTCCATAGCATTGAATTGCTTTCTAAGATTTGTTGTCTTTGCTTATCAGCTTACCTGCCCTTCCTCCCCTTTCTTCTTTTTTCGGTAATTCTCCCCCTAAAATTTTAAAAACAGAAAATCTTATTGTGATTTTGAAATTTTCAAATGCAAGAAAAAAATAATAGATTAGACGTAACATTAAAGAAATGAAAAATAAAATTAAAAAATCTAAAACTGAAGACGCTTTGGCAGACTACGAACTTGGTTCCTCCGGAATCACATCTTCTTTCTTTTTGACGCCATTAACCTCCTAGATAATAAAATCTTGGTTTGTAAAATGGTTTCGTATAGAGGTCGGCGCGCTGAAAATCTGTGTTAATTTTAATCACATCGATTAAGTGTTTTTCAAAACAGTCACGTATGAAGTGATACTTTATTCCAATGTGTTTAGTTTTGGTATGTTGTACCGGATTTTTATTGACAACTATGGCAGCAAAATTATCAAAAAAATAAGAGTGTTAGTAAATTGCAAACCATTTGTACCGGATTTCAGGGGTGTATGGTTCAGTGATGGGTTCAGTTTTTGATGGGGAAAGAGAAGGGTATAGGCTGAGTGATGATTTCAGTTGTTGTGGGTAGTGGTTTGGGTTCTGGTTTGGGTTTCATCCTCTGTATCTCTTGAGATACCTCCTTCCTTCTTCCTAAGTGAATGTCAGCTTTGATAGCACTGACATGTCGCTATAGGATCTTCTCTGACATTGGCCCAACTTACCTGCTAGTGAAGCCATGTGCCCTGAGATAAGCCTTCATCCAGGCTTTATCTCCTACTTTCTTGGCAGCTACAAGCTTTGCCTATTCTTCTTTCTTCTTTCTTTTCTTTATTTTCTCCCTGACAGCTTTCTTTCTTTCCTTACTGATTTAATCCTGCTCTCTGTTGACAAGAAGTAGAATCATCTCATTCTCATGAGGACTCAGTTTCTCCTGAGATTAACCTCTTGAGCACAGGAAGGCTATCCTCTCCTTCCTTTTCTTCAACTCAGCTTCTTCTTCCATCTTTCTTGCCTTCTCCTCTTTAGCCGTCCTTGCTGCATCCTCCTTTTCTTTTTGCAGCAAGGTTGCCTCTTCTAATTTGATAAGCTCATCAAGTGGGAGTAGTAGCATTTCTTCATTTGCTACTCCTATGCTGATGAGTCTATCAATTACCTCCAACCTCTTCTTTTCATTGATAGACTCCTGACATGTTGCTGCTGCTTTGCTGCTTGCAGCCAACAACTTTTCAGTAGGGAGTCTACCCTTTCTTCTTAATTTGTTTAACCTCTCATCCTCATGAAGTTCCTCATCAGTCATCTCCCTCTTACCTTTGCAATCATGAGGAGATACTTCCTTTGGTGATTCTGGTTTTTAGGGTTGAGGTTGAGAGGACTGAGGATGAGGTTAAGAAGTTTGTGGTTGATCTTGTGGTATTTGTGGAAGGATGGGAGTTATAAGGAAGTCCTCACTATTCATCTCAGATGCTAGATCAAGGATGGCCTCTGTGAGAATCAGTTCATCAGATAGAGAAGATAGTTCAACAATTACTACCGCAGCTAAAATTTTTGCTTTGAATGAAACTGATATTGCACCATCTATCCCAACTGAGACTGTTGCTGGGCCATCAGTCTCTATTTCCCCTTTGAAGTGAATCTCAAGTTCTATAGTGACCTTAGGTTGACCAACTTCCACCTGAGTGGTAGGTGGTGCACTGAGCCTTTGAAGCTCTTTTGCTCCAAAGTAGGTTATGGCAATATCAGGGGATGGTTGTTCAAGTGAGGAGCTTATTAGAAACTGTCTGAAAAATTGAAGGCTGATGAGCAACCTTGGATCCACCTGAAAACTCAAAGGAGGTGGTTGTGGGAAAACAGTGGATTATTGCTTTTGTATAGGGTAAAGGGAGGATAAAGTTGTAAGAGTCAAAGATTGAAGTTCCTTAGAAATTTGAGGTTCCTTATGAGCTTGTTTCTGTACATTCTCCTCCTTTTTGGTAGCATCATCTTGAGAAGTAGATGAGCTAGAAAAAGAACTTAAAGAAACCTGAGTTGGTACATGCCTGACAGATTCTTAATCTGTGTCTCAGCTAGTTTTGCCTTGAGATCTTTAATCTCAAGTTGCTGAGTGGCAGATCTGGCTTCTAAGATCCTAACCTTAAATTCAAGGTCTGAGACCTTAGAGAGCAGGTACTCAATGGTGAGTTTCATTCTTCCCTCATCTTTATGTGAAGAATCATGAGGAGATGAGACAACATACCTAGTATGTACATCCTCATCACCAGTAGTGGTTTCTTGGCACCCTGGATTCCTTTGCTGAAGGATATCTCTTTCAGAGATGTCAATGGGCAGAGTTGTTGTAGGCTCAGTATCATTGATGTTACCACTGTCCTGAGAGCTCAATAAGAGACTCTGAGTAGTGGCAGCTGAGCCTATATGAGTCCCTTGCACACCGGTAGGACTCACCTCAGTTATTAGTTGCTGATGTGGGTCAGAGATCTGAGGTTTCCTTTGGCTCTGTTGATCTAAATATAGGTGTGATAGATCAACTTCATAGCTTTGAGGAAACATGAAATCCTCATTAGTTTGGGTTAAAAGGTCAGTGAAGGACATGGTAGGTATTCCTAATGACCCGGGACCTTGGTCAACATCTAAGGACTCATAGTCAGTGATATGGCTGTCCCTTTTTGGTTGCTCAGGAGAGTATTGTGACTCATCCTGAGGGCTTGAGGTTTGGGTGATGGGCTCATCAGGTTGAGACTGAGGAGACTCTACACTGATATTGAGGTCAATTGGAGGGGAAGGTTGGACCTCAGGCTGAGTGGGAGCCCAGTGTTCCACTCTAGCCTTTTTGGGCTGAACAGAGGGGGGCGTGTTCAATCAAAGTAGGTTGAACAAAGGTTCGCTTGGGACATCTTTGGTAAAAGTATTTGATAGGTAAGGAGGCCTTTTGAAGTAGAGTGGTGATTGCTGGTATGGGTTCATCACCTGTTGGTTTAATAGGGATGTCACCAGGAGCCATGAGCTCAAGCATACCTGGAAGCAGAGGAGTGAACCTTTAACTGAAATTGGTGGATATCTTCTTCAGCATTAGGAAGATACCCGACCGCATTTGAGGAACGACTAGAATATCTTTATATTCTAGTTTATCCAGGTCTAGTTCACAATTGATGAAGTGCTGAATGAACCGAGGATACATGTAGAATGTATTCTTGATGAGATTTCCCCTCAAGTTATTTAGAACAAACCCGGAATAATTGAACCTCAGGCCTTTGACCAACCCATGAACTAGATAGCCTAGTTCATAGGGGATATGATCCCAACCGCCTGATTTGTTAGACAGACTATGAAGGACAACGTGTAGTAAGTACTTCCAGTTGTAGGAGAAGTTGAACTTGTAGACAGTGGTCTTACTGACATTACCTCCATATCCTATTTGAACATAGGTGTCTTCTAAATCAGGTCTTGGAAATTCAGTTAGAGCTCCAGCATCATGAAGCTCCGAATATTCCCTGATTGTGGTTTCACTCACCACTATCTCTTGTCCACATACTCTCGAACGAATTACCCTTTCATTGTTGATGACTTTCATTTTGACCATTTGTCTAGAAGTTAGACATATGGTTAGAGTAGATGGTAGGGTTTATTGTAAGAGCGGGAAGGTATATGGATTGTGTGAGGAACTGGATGATTTGAGGAAAGTCACTATCCGCAGATGAATCAAGGATAGCAACTTGGTTATGTTGCGGGTTTAGAGCCATTGTTTTGGAATTTTGAGAAGGAGGGAATTCAAGCTTGAAGATCATAGTGAAAACAGTAGGCTAGGGTTTTGACAGTGGTAAAGAAAGTATAAAAGAGAGTAGGAGTCCTTTAAATATGGAGTAAAAGATCAAATCGATAAGGTGAAATGACACTATGCGGCTTGATTTGACAGAGGCGGTAAGTATGTTTTATTCAATATACTCCAACAATCTTCCACAACATCTTACTTTTTGCAGAGTGGGACCCAAAAGTTTCCGTTACAATTTTAAAGTTTTCTTCCGACAATACCTGCTTCCAAGAGAACTTTAAGGTTTCTCTCTCCTGACGATCTTCCAAAGCCAATTTTGCTTCCGAAGCAAAATCAGTCATAAAGACTATTTTGCTTCCGAAGGGAAAATGTGGTTTCGTAGAAGTACAAAATTTCCTTCAGAAGAAGGTTAATCTATGATCAAGTTTTCTTCCGAAGCATAATTCTTTGTCTGGATTAGAGGAATTTTCCTTTGGAAGAAGATTAAGACTATCTTCCGAGGGTAAATTTCTCTTCGGAAGAGTTTATATTTCAAAAATTTTGAAGGCATACCTTTTGTAACAGGGTTTAAGTTGTAAATATACACATTTGACTTAACATTTTGTACGAAATCATTAGTCAAGATTTATCATCCCAATAGCTGTAATTAAGTACTTAAATCTTTGTTCATCAAAAGCTTTGGTGAACAAATCAGCATATTGTTCATTTGAGTCAACTTTGACCAATTTGATCAGATTTTTCTCATTAATATCTCTAATGAAATGGTACCTAATGTCGATATGTTTTTTCTTAGAGTTCTTGACTGGATTTTTCAATGATTGAGGTAGCACTCTTGTTTTCTATGTGAATAGGAGTCTCCATGAAGTTGATGCCATAGTCTAACATCTTATTTTGAGTCTATAGTAGTTGAGCACATCAACTAGCAGCAACAATGTATTCAACCTCAATAGTTGATATAGAGACACATGATTGCTTCTTACATTGCCAGGAGATGATCCTTCCACCAAGAAATTGACATCCTCCTGATGTGGATTTCTTGTTGATATTACAACCACCATAATCACTATTAGTATAACCATACAAGTTGAAGTCTTTGTTCTTAAGATACCAAAGGCCCAGTTTGGGAGCTCATTTGAGGTATCTAAGTATCCTTTTGGTAGCGATGAGGTGAGACACCTTGGGAGCAGCTTGATATCTTGCACATATGCATGTAGCAAACATGATATCAGGTCTGCTTGCAGTGAGATACATTAGAGATCTAATGATTGCCCTGTACTGATGCTGGTCAGTATCCTCCCCCTCAGAGTTAGGTCAAAGATTGTAATTTCTTTGTATAGGTGTCTTAGCCAGCTTACAGTCTCTCATCTCAAATCTTTCTAAAATGTCCTTGACATACTTAGATTGATTTATGAAGAAGCCATCTTCCATCTGCTTCACTTGAATTCCCAGAAAGAAATCCATCTTTCCCATGGAACTCATTTCAAACTTTTTTCTCATGATGCTTTCAAAGTCTTTACACATTTGGTCATTTGCGAAACCAAATATGATGTCATCAACATAGGCTTGAACAAGCAGCATGTCCTTCCCTGATCTTCTTATGAATAATGTCTTGTCTATGGTGCCTCTGGTGTAGCCGTTCTTCAGGAGAAATTAAGGCAACGTCTCATACCTGATGAGTTTTGTAGTTGTTTACCAAAGTCATATTAAGCACTTAACATGTAAAACGCAGCAGAGTTTATATCAAAAACATGAGTTTATGTATCATATACACTTGTTAAAACAAAACCCAAGACAAGGACATATTTATATGGAAGAGCATACTATCAAAAACCACTCAAGAACACATTTACTACCTTAGAAACGTGGAGAATGATGCAGGAAGATGATGATGTTTGAAAGCTAAGACTTCAATGTAGAAGCCCTCAAGAGTTGATACCCACAAGCCCTTGATGACACCTTACTTGCTAGGTTGTAGACCACCAACTTCCTTCACTTCTTCTGGATCCGACTCAACACAAGCAAGGCTGAATTTTCAGCTCACAAAGACTGATTTTCAGCCAAGAGAAGCCCTCTTGTTCAGCCCCAAAAACTGATTTTTGAGAGAGAATGGAGAGAAAGTTCTTCTTTTGCATGTAAGAGAGAGAGTGTAAGATTGGAGAGTGTGGATGACTTGAAGTCTTGCACTTTACAAGACAAAGTGGGTGGGCACACCAAGGCTAAGGGGGGCGGCTGAAATCACCCATACCAAATGGGTTTCCCTCCCATTTCCATTTTATAAAAAAAGTTACACTCTTGCCCTCTTGTTTTATAAAATTAAAACCCTTATAATTTTATAACACTAACACTCGATTATTTGTCATTGTTTAACTAGCTTAAATAATTGAAGCAAATAATTTCTCATGAACAAATCATCCATATAATGTTGTTCATTAACAAAAGTAGTGATTTAGAAAACCTATTTTCTAAATTGGTGTCAATATTTGTTTGTTTGATCTTATCAACGAATAAATATTTATTGGTGTTTCATTGGCTTGTTATTGGGTATGACCCTACTTGGATCATATCACACTAGCCACATCAATTTAATATGTATATTGGGCAGACCAAATCCTTCAATCTCCCACTTGCACAAGATTCATAGAAGATTGATGCAAATAGCAAATGACGCCTAGCAACGGTTTGCTACCCCTAATGTATATGACTAAGTGCCATTCAATAACATCATCCTTTTCAAGTACCTTACTTGAATATGATTTAGGTGAGTCAATCATTTATCCTTTTGTTACAGATGTCATGTTAAATCCCAGAGACACAAAATTGTCATTCTCCGATGATTTAACTTTAGTAGGCCTTAGACATCTAACTCTCAACGAAT